>JXCR01149041.1:104474-140388 GCA_002079205.1 Phalaenopsis hybrid cultivar
TAGGAGGAATGATGAGTTTCAAAAGTACCATGCTGCAAACATTGATATGTCAGGTCCTGAAGCTGACCACATAGCAGCGATTGCAGGAAAGTACAATGCCTTCATTGCTATGGGTGTGATTGAAATAACAGGGTATATAATATATTGTACAGTTCTCTTTTTTGACCCCCAGAGTCAATACCTTGGGAAACACCACAAACTCATGCCCACAACTCTGGAGCATGTTATCTGGGGGTTTGGGGATAGATCTACTATTCTTGTGTACGAAACTCAATTGGAAGAATTGGCACACTCATTTGTTGGGAGGTCAGGATGTCTCTCCTGAGAACAGCATTATATGGTAAATGAATTGAAATATAGTGTTCCCACAGTTGATGCCAGGGATGCATGGCAAGCGTCAATGACCCACATCACAATTGAGGGCAGACGCTTCGTTCTCTCAGCAAATCAATTCTACAGNAGCATTCTTACCAATACAATAACAAAATTTGAAGTAAAAACAAATGATGCAGCATCAAGACTCAGAATGACAATGTGTTCCCTTCACACATTGCATGTCTCAAATTAAAAATTGGGTAGTTTCCATGTGTGAACTTCTATTGTATCATATGGAATTATAAATGTTAGAAGTTATACTATGAAATAATTTACTTCTCTTAGATTAAGGAGTTATTTCATTTCCTATTTTATATTTATTTCTTTAGATTATGAGTTATTTCGTTTCATATTTTAGGTTTTCCTATTTTATGTTATTTTCTTTATCTCCAAATAATTAATATGGTTTGATTATTGGAGATATTAGGTGATATATCTTTCCTTTTCATGTTGTTTTTTTTTTATTATTTTTCCTATTCCAGGATTTTTGTAAAGGTTATTTATACCCCGTTCATATCAATGAAATTATTCTGAATTTCAACATGGTATCAGAGCCTTGAAAAACTCTAGAACCTCCTTATTCCCTACTACCGACAATCTTTAACGTGCAGGCCCTTCTTCAGCCTCCTCTTTTCAGTTTTTTTATCGGCAATCTTTGTTGCTTTACTCTAACCAATCGGGTTTCTTTTTTTCTTTCAAGTCTACGTTCTTCTTCCATACGAGAAGTTTCTCCATTGATTCCATCAAACACTCGGTAAGCCAAAATGGTGTTTTCCTGATTTGAGATCTTCTTATTGGTGGTATCTGGAAATGGGCTTTGTCGTGCGTTGTTGGTCTCTAATTTCTTTGTGGATACATGCTTATTACGGGAAAGCCCTCTCGTTCTTCCTCTTTGTGCACTGGTAACGACGATGCTCCTCTTCTCCATCGGAGTAGCCCTATTTGCTGCAAGCGTCCACCTCTCCTACATTAACAGCAAACCCCAGCAGAAACGCACCCTAGCTTGTGCAAAGTTGTCTGCGAAACCTCCGCAAGAAATACGGCTATGGCCGCTAACTCTCTACCCCTAAAGACAAGAAACTCCCATGGCGCTCGTCCCTGCTTCCAACTTCGTTCAATCCCCTATGATAGCTCAAGTTGACATGGGAAGCGGCTCCGATCCCTCTTCTGTTATTGTCAACGCAACCATCGTTCAAGCCTCCACCGCCTTCTACGACACCCTCGTGACGATTGATAAAGATGATAGGCTCGTCACTGAGGTTGCTTCTTATGGATCTCAATTGGGTGTACTTCCAGAAGCATTTATTGGTGGCTACCCACATGGATCTACCTTTGGTGTCACCATTGGGAGCCACTTAACTACGAGGAATGATGAGTTTCAAAAGTACCATGCTGCAAACATTGATATGTCAGGTCCTGAAGCTGACCACATAGCAGCGATTGCAGGAAAGTACAAGGTCTTCATTGCTATGGGTGTGATTGAAATAACAGGGTATATAATATAATGCACAGTTCTCTTTTTTGACCCTCGGAGTCAATACCTTGGGAAACACCACAAACTCATGCCCACAACTCTGGAGCATGTTATCTGGGGGTTTGGGGATAGATCTACTATTCTTGTGTACGAAACTCAATTGGAAGAATTGGCACACTCATTTGTTGGGAGGTCAGGATGTCTCTCCTGAGAACAGCATTATATGGTAAATGAATTGAAATATATTTTGTTCCCACAGTTGATGCCAGGAATGTATGGCAAGCGTCAATGACCCACATCACAATTGAGGGCAGACGCTTCGTTCTCTCAGCAAATCAATTCTACAGCAGAAAGAACTATCCTACCCCACCTGATTATGAATTTGTCAATGTCCAAATTCTGTAGTGTGTGCTGGGTGGATTTATTACTAGGCAGGGGGGTTGTCTAGAGGCCAACTTTCTATACAGTAATGCACGGGTATAGTTAGTGCAGATGCCTTTTTGCATGCTACTCTTTGTTTCCTTCATTACAGTGGAAGATTTTTCCTGATATTGCACCACTCCTATCGAATCGAAAGGAAGATGCAAGAAATTGCATCAAATTCCTTCGAGTTTTTTCTTGCAACAGACCCTCTTCCAGAACTTGCATCAGGCCCTCATCCAGAGTTTTTCCTTGCATTAGACCCTCCTCCAAAGTTTTTCCTGTATTATGCCCTCCCTCAGCTTTCGCTGCAGCAGGCCCTCCACCTGAATTCCTCGTCCAAGACGCCTCCTCTTGAGTTTTTTCCCGCAATGAGACCTACCTTTTGAGTTGTTTTTCTGGGGGCCATACTCAGTAGTTTTTTCTATTGGTTATCTACTTTCCTGCAAAGTCCCCTGCAGTATTACCTGTATGAGCCTTCCCTCTACCTAAAGACACTGTAGGAACTGAAGTCAAAAGACAATTACAGTTGTCTACTTCCCTGCAAACTCCCCTGCAGTATTACCTATAGGAGCTTTCCATCTATCTACAAACACTATAGGAACTGCAATTGCTAATATCTACTACACTGCAAACTCCTCTGTAGTATTACCTATAGGAATCTCCCGCCTACCCACATACACTGCAGGAAATGCGGTCAAAGAAAACCGTGGAATGATTTATCATCAATTTCTACCTCTCAAGATCTTCCTCGCCCATTGTTTGGAGTTTTCAAATCCAAGTTGAACATGATTTTCGACCATGTTTCAACTGGAGGAGGAGTGCTAGGAGTTATACTAAGAAATAATTAATTCATGTGAGTAATTATGAGAAATAAATTGTTTTCTAAGATTAAGGAGTTATTTTCTTTCCTATTATATACTTATTTCCTTAGATTAGGAGTTATTTTCTTTCCAATTTTAGGCTTTCTATTTTATGTTATTTCCTTTATCCTCAAATAATTAATATGGTTTGATTATTGAAGATATTTGATGATATATCTTTTCTTTTTATATTATTTCTTTTTATTAATTTTCCTATTCTAGGATTCTTGCAAGGGTTATTTATACCCCCGTTCGGATCAATGAAATTATTCTGAATTGCAACAACAACCACAAATAAGAACATACGACCACAAATAAGAATAATGCAAAAACATCATATTAACATATGAACTGTTCATTTGTGATGTGAGCTCAATCTATTTNGTTTTTCATAGATTGGGAGGATTTCGAGATATTCCGGGAAGGAGTCGGTAGAGCCCTGGTAGACTCGAATGTCGCCGTGAGACCCTTGGCAGCAGAGGATTTGGCTGACGCTTTGTATGTTGACTTAATGTGAAATTTCCAACACTTGTCCCAAGTATGATTGGGTTAGTAATCACAAGTGGGGTAACCGGTCCAAGGTGGCATGGATGAGGGTTGAGCACTATTTGAGATCAAGGTAGATGATTCAATTGAAGGAGAAGTGTCGAGAAGGACAAATCTCCGGCTTTCTTTGAAGAGGATCACGACCAAGAATAATGCCCTGGACTTCGTCAAGATCTTTGTTCAGGTCGGGTAGGAATTGGAACATGCGATCCTTTCCTACAATCTTCTGAAAGAGGGATAGGTAGGCCGGAGAACCCCAAGTGTAGTATTAGGTCATAACCCTTGACCCTTATTTTTCCTCCCGAATTTTCTTAGACACCTTATAAAGATGGTCAGAGTTTCCTAAATCCAAGTATGTATCACGAACAACCGTCTAGAGAACACTAGCTTAATGGAGGAACATATATGAACGACTAATTGAAGTCACATGGAGTTAATCTGCCATGACATGACAATGGAGTTCTCCACTTCCCAAGCTCCATATGTCGGGTCAGGCTTTGGAGGCTCACGAATCATACCTGGAGATGACCGAATTTCTCGCGTCCTTTGATAGACAAAGATACTGTTTGGGACAATTAGAAAAAGTTAATGTCGTTTAGTTTATGATTCATTCAAGAAGTTCATGTTAATTTCTGGTCCTCCAGTCTGTAAAGGGATTGAGGTCAGTGCGATCTTCGGTGGACTCAAGCACATCAGTAAGACGTTTGATGGTGGAGGAATCCATCATACTTTCAACAGAGCCAAAAGTGATGGTTAGTTGTTGAGACATAGGAAAGCTGGCGAGAGGGATGTCCAGTGGCTGAAAAAGCTTCTGGAATCAACAGTCGGATAGAAGTACAACCAGCGGCCGAGGAAAAATAGCCGGCTAGAAGGCTGTGCAAGGTGGCCCCACGACAAAAAANTCAGAGCCAAAAGTGATGGTTAGTTGTTGAGACATAGGAAAGCTGGCGAGAGGGATGTCGAGTGGCTGAAAAAGCTTATGGAATCAACAGTCGGGTAGAAGTACAACCAGCGGCCGAGGAAAAATAGCCGGCTAGAAGGCTGTGCAAGGTGGCCCCACGACAAAAAAACAATCGGCTTAAAGGAAGTTGTTGGAATAAAAAAACCAGACAAGAAAAACAACCGGCTTAGTAATAACGGAAGCTGTGGAATAAAACAACGGGCTTAGAGAAGCTGCTGGAATAAAATAGTTGACTTAGTAAAAGTGGATGTTTCTGGAAGGAAAAACAACTGCTTAGAGAAGGCCTCTATGTTGCTAAAAGGCCTGTAGAAAGGCCGGCTTAGAGAAGTTGTTGGGATCAACACCTTGTGGCTGCCGGCAAGAATTCTATAGAAGAAGAGCTGGAGGTGAGTGGCTCTAATACCATGCTGAATTGTGACTAGAAGAGTATGGTATTATTGATAGAAGGAGGGGTATTTAAACCCAATTATGATGGACTCGATAAAGGAAAGAAATAAAAATAGAATTTAAAAAAAAAGAAGGAAATAAAACATAATAAAACAAATAGGAAAGAAAAAATAAGAATATAAAAGCTAATAATAAGTAATAACGGTTAAGAGTTGTCATTATAAATCAAATAAATATTACCAAAATAAANTTGAAAAAGCTTCTGGAATCAAAATTCGGGTAGAAGTATAACCAGCGGCCGAGGAAAAATAGCCGGCTAGAAGGCTGTGCAAGGTGGCCCCACGACAGAAAAACAGTTGGCTTAAAGGAAGCTGTTGGAATAAAAAAACCATACAGGAAAAACAACCGGCTTAGTAATAACGGAAGTTGTGGAATAAAACAACGGGCTTAGAGAAGCTGCTGGAATAAAATAGTTGACTTAGTAAAAATGGATGTTTCTGGAAGGAAAAACAGCTGCTTAGAGAAGGCCTCTAAGTTGCTGGAAGGCCTGTAGAAAGGCCGCCTTAGAGAAGTTGTTGGGATCAACACCTTGTGGCTGCCGACAAGAATTCTATAGGAGAAGACCTGGAGGTGGGTGGCTCTAATACCATGTTGAATTGTGACTAGAAGAGTATGGTATTATTGATAGAAGGAGGGGTATTTAAACACAATTATGATGACTCGATAAAGGAAAGAAATAAAAACAGAATTAAAAAAAAAAAGAAGGAAATAAAACATAATAAAACAAATAGGAAAAAAAAATAAGATTATAAAAGCTAATAATAAGTAATAACGGTTAAGAGTTGTCATTATAAATCAAATAAATATTACCAAAATAAATTGATGACTAAGATCAAAGACTACATATAAAATAATGCATATGTACTGTATAGTATGACCAAAAATAATATTACTGATGTCTTTTAAGCGGCTCCAACCAAGTGAATTTTCTGTTTTCTAATTCAAACAGCTCCCCACCACCACATGCTCCACTAATTTTAGAAATAGTTAAAATCTTTCTTATGTAGCAGATCATATATTTCCTGTTTTCTTTTACAAATCATTCCAAGCCACACTAGATCAACTCCCCAAAAATACAAACAAGAGAAGTTTGTACAACTTTCTTTCAAAGCTTTATTAATAATCAACAAAATTATTTCCTAAATATATGCACTACCTCTTTCATAAAACGCATCACCTCCTAATACACACTCAAATCTAATCCACACATGAACCATTATTGAAATACATCCTGACTGCTTACCAGCTATTTTACATGAGCACCATCCATACCATCACTTCCTTTCACTACTCCTATCTAGCATCTAAAATAAAGGCCAACATATATATTGCTGCAGCAATACTTACTTTCTACCCTCCTATCCAGTAGCTCACGCTGCCATAGTTCTGCAGTAACACTTCACTCTATCCAAAATTCTCTGATGTAATGGGTTCACAAGCACTAAATTCAGTTTAAGATTTTCTGTGCAACCACTGGTTCACATGCACAAGCAATACTGTATGCAGCTGCCATGACCAGCCACTCCTGTTTTTATGTTAAACTTCTCCGCATCATAATGGACAGATAACAATAGCAGATATCTCATCACAGCACTTTTAAAAATAGATGTACAAAAATATCATCAGAGAATTCGTTATCATTTAGAGATGCTATCAAGTCAAAAGAAGCTCAAGCCAACCTGGATACAGGCTCAAATAAAAACATCTAGTCAAATCAGAAGGCTCAAACACAAGTTTGTATATTATACAAGTTTTAAATATGCTCAAAGTTGAGCTTATAGCTCCTTAAGCCAAGCTTGCAAGCTCGTCAATAAGTCAACCTCAAATCAGCTTGATTTTGTTACATCCCTATAATATCATTGAACTAACCATCAACCTACATCTCCTTTTAGAACATATCTCAATTATATCAATGTTGGTCATTTACATCAAGGCACACACACAATCATATCACTAGACTGAATATATTTCTCTTTAAAAAGATACCTATAGTCATCAAACTCAAAAGGATCACACATTTGCCTCCATATTAAATGCAGAAATCTAATGCTTCCCAGTTTCCATTGGTCAAATCACAAGTTTCACTTTTTCCTTCAGCCCCACATGTACAAAATCATACGCCTCACCTTTATGATCCTCTCCTTTATGGGAATGGTCCATTCAATAATAATATGATGAGCCACTACCTGATTGTGAAATGAATCTTGAAAATGACAACCAATTGTCAAAGCCTGATATGGCACATGAGTTTGCTCAACTAGACAAGCTCCAGATTCAGTTTCGTTAGTCATGTCATGCTTTTATTTCATGGATTATAACATGGTTGTCTTCCATGTTATTTACTTATGACTATGTTAATCTTCATTTCAGAATAACCCCATATATATTAAAAGAAGTGTTTATACAATGTTTGCAATTATTTATAGATAACTCAAAACGTTAATCTCTAAGCCTTACAGATACAATTGAAAACTTTAAGCATGCAACTCTAAGCAGCATCTGAGATTAGAACGATTAATGCTCATTTTAAAGAAAATAGAAGAACAAAAAGAAAAAAATACCCAGATGACCTCACAGTCTGATCAGTATGAATTCCAACCAGCAAAAAGTCTCCAAGTGCTTTAGCAAGGCGTAATATCTACAAAAAAAAATGCTTTTTCAGTTATTACAAAATATTATTTTGATCGGAAAGAGAAACTCAAAATTCAAACTACAAAAAATATATTCAAGTATGTCAGTATATGTAAGTGGACTGCTTGTCTAGAAATTTGTACCCTAATCTCACAAAACTTAATTAATTGCATGCCTCGCAACACTCCCACAACCCAAACAACATAAAATTTTCACATAATTAGAGGAACAAATCTTCAAATGTGTTTTCCACCGTGGATCTGGGAAATGTTATTTAATCTCCTGTAATCAGGCTGAAAATTTTTCTATTAAAGTGTTGGCGGCATACATTTTAGGCCATTTTCTTCAAATGAATACTTACCCGTTTGTAGTCAAGGAAATAATTAAGTTCACTAACACTTCAGGAAAACGACCTATAGGGCGATGATAGCAAAATAAATTGTCATTTTTAAAAATCAAAATAGAAAAAGATTTACAAGAGAGTAATAACAGCGCATAATTTCCTACTAGGTGTAACGATAAGTGGCATGCATTTGCAGCATGGGGAGGGGGGAGGGGGGAGGGGTTTAGAATACGTAGTAACAGAAGAAACATAGTACTAACATAGATAGAAGGAATGTACAACAACTTATCAGAAGGTGAAACCAGCAATTCAAGAGATTCTGGTAGACCCCACCTGATACTGAGCATTTATCTGGGCAAAAAATATGGACTCTGTGAAGTATATCCATGCTTCGCAATGCATACGAGTAATAAATCTGAGGTGAAAAACAATACCACTATACCAACAATCTTAGAGGGAACACAATTTATGCTAATAAGGACATCAAATGTGAGATAAATACTGGCGTCTTTACTACCAAATTCATTAAAAAAAAAAAGAAAGTCAAAGGTGAAATTGAGCCCAGGAACAAGATGTATGATATCACAGCTCAGTAGTCCTGCGATCCTAAACCTAAAAATTGATAATTCAGCACAAGTATCTTCTCCTAGATCACAGATGAAATTAGTGCAAATAATCCGATTTGTGTTGCCTTCAGAAAAACTAACAAATAATTTTTATTTGGTTGCAATTTTAACTTCATTAGTACCATGAAAAACAATAACAAATTATTCTTATTCAATAATATAGATATTCATATTTTAGGATTATCATATTTTCGTATCAAACTATCGAATTTATTTATTTGGGAATTTAATTGATAATTTTCAGCATTAGAACTTCTAAATTTCTTAATGAAGAGTAAGGGCCAATGCCTAGAGGGCTAAAGTCAGTCGTTGTTTAAATTTTCAATCCATCTCAATGTAAACATATTTTATAAATACTGATAGAAGCCATGTGTTTACAACATCTAATCAATTAATTTGAAAGCTATTTAACAAATCCTCCTATTCTCTCTTCGGCGAGTCTCCCTTCCTACGGATTCTTCCGCTTTTCAAGCATACGGCCAAGATTTCCCTCTTCACAAATCCCAAAATATAGAGCTACTTCTCCGAATTATCTACTCTTCACTGGAAACTAGTTAGTTTCTCTTTCGAGCTTCCTCTCATCCCTCTTTCAATCAAGGATAAATTCCAAAAATACATCACAGTTTACAAGCAAATTCAATAGAAGAAAAAAAAGGGAAAGATCAATAGCTAAATCTATCATCAGGTTTCCATCAATTGATGGATAATGCTTTCAATTAATGACATTTAAAGCTGTAGCCTGTAAATGAAGACTTAATAATTAAAAAAATTTACAATAAATATGACATACCTCCACATGCCCAGCATGGAACAGATCAAATGCACCATCTATGTAGATTATTCGGGCATGGGGATCAGGACTCTGCAGAAAGAATAAACAAAAATATCATGCAGCATGATGTGAAAATCAGCTAGTCAATATTAAATTTATGAACACTTTAGATGAGCATGAATACAACAGATATCAATATGAACAAGGTTAATAAACAATTGAAAAACATATTCAGACTAGCAAAGAAGAGATCAATTTATCTTTAGTCATGAACAAAGCAGCAAACAAAAAGACTAAACTTAAATTGCATTGTGGATGGCAATGAAAATTTAAACACTAATGAGAAAATGGTTGCTCAAACTCGCTAGAACATAATAACAGTTCTCATAAAACCTTTATAATCAAGAAGACATCGCTATCAGAAATTTTCAGATACATTTGAGAAGAAACAAAGGTCCTATCATAGATAAAAAATAAATTTGTTATGCATCAAATTTCTAAAACGACACATAGAGGGTAAATCTCTCGAGTGTTAGTTTTATTCCTACATAATCTGCATACTAATCATAATGGATCTGCCCACATGATTATATCAAATATGTGCGTAGCCTTTTGGTCCCACAGATTATAACCACTATCCCAGAAACAATAGTCAAACTATGAAGCAAATAGAACCAATAATTATGAAGACTTAAAAGATGTGAAATAAGTTTCAAAATCATTGACAACATCATCACATTCATTCCATGGATTAATGAACAATCAAATGAATAATTCATTCCATGAATTTATGAAAATTCAAAAGGTACAATACTAAGTGTAAGATTCCTGCCTACCTTTCCATTAGAAAATTGAACTATACGGCGAGATGTTGGCAGAAANTCAGTAACACTTCACTCTATCCTAAATTCTCTGATGTAATGGGTTCACAAGCGCTAAATTCAGTTTAAGATTTTCTGTGCAACCACTGGTTCACATGCACAAGCAATACTGTATGCAGCTGCCATGACCAGCCACTCCTGTTTTTATGTTAAACTTCTCCGCATCATAATGGACAGATAACAATAGCAGATATCTCATCACAGCACTTTTAAAAATAGATGTACAAAAATATCATCAGAGAATTCGTTATCATTTAGAGATGCTATCAAGTCAAAAGAAGCTCAAGCCAACCTGGATACAGGCTCAAATAAAAACATCTAGTCAAATCAGAAGGCTCAAACACAAGTTTGTATATTATACAAGTTTTAAATATGCTCAAAGTTGAGCTTATAGCTCCTTAAGCCAAGCTTGCAAGCTCGTCAATAAGTCAACCTCGAATCAGCTTGATTTTGTTACATCCCTATAATATCATTGAACTAACCATCAACCTACATCTCCTTTTAGAACATATCTCAATTATATCAATGTTGGTCATTTACATCAAGGCACACACACAATCATATCACTAGACTGAATATATTTCTCTTTAAAAAGATACCTATAGTCATCAAACTCAAAAGGATCACACATTTGCCTCCATATTAAATGCAGAAATCTAATGCTTCCCAGTTTCCATTGGTCAAATCACAAGTTTCACTTTTTCCTTCAGCCCCACATGTACAAAATCATACGCCTCACCTTTATGATCCTCTCCTTTATGGGAATGGTCCATTCAATAATAATATGATGAGCCACTACCTGATTGTGAAATGAATCTTGAAAATGACAACCAATTGTCAAAGCCTGATATGGCACATGAGTTTGCTCAACTAGACAAGCTCCAGATTCAGTTTCGTTAGTCATGTCATGCTTTTATTTCATGGATTATAACATGGTTGTCTTCCATGTTATTTACTTATGACTATGTTAATCTTCATTTCAGAATAACCCCATATATATTAAAAGAAGTGTTTATACAATGTTTGCAATTATTTATAGATAACTCAAAACGTTAATCTCTAAGCCTTACAGATACAATTGAAAACTTTAAGCATGCAACTCTAAGCAGCATCTGAGATTAGAACGATTAATGCTCATTTTNTTGACAACATCATCACATTCATTCCATGAATTAATGAACAATCAAATGAATAATTCATTCCATGAATTTATGAAAATTCAAAAGGTATAATACTAAGTGTAAGATTCCTGCCTACCTTTCCATTAGAAAATTGAACTATACGGCGAGATGTTGGCAGAAAGTGAGATATTCGTGTTCCCCCTCGGGGAGACCCGCCATCATCAACTCTTGGGCCATGTCCATGGCTGAATTGCCTTTGTAAGGAAGAATGTGTATGATGATCTCCACTTGATCTCTCCCTCACGCAGAGAAGCATGCGACCTGACAAACAAAATGACACAACCAAATATTAATGGCTCGTCATCTGTCACGAATCAGTTACTAATTTTAGATAGCAGAAAGACATCATGACATGCTGACAGAATAAATATCTTATAGTTCAAATGAATTTGAAAATTTGCTAACAAATCACAATGAAGATACTTCACCTTGCTTGAGCATAGGCTAGAGTATGACACGCAAGGATAGGAATTACTCAGTGGGGATGAGTAAAATCAGAAAATTTATTACAAAATAAGCATATTCTTACCAACAATATCAGTGCTCGACACTCCTTCAGTTCTCTTGATTTGCTTATAGCGGCCAGCTTTCTTGGCAAGCGCGTAGGCATCAGTGCCATCTGGTAGCAAGCAAGGATCATCACCATGGATAATGTAATCTATATTATACTCATTGAAGAGCCTTTTCATGAATTCCCCTGTGATAGCATAGGGAGCATCCGGGATGACCTCATCAACCCATTTAACTGCACCAACCATGATCAATCTGCCATAAGAAGTTGCAAAATTAGAAGTTTATACAATACATACACAAAAAGGAAGAAGAGAAAAAGCAGAGGGTCCATTAGTTCCGATATTTGTAAAAAATGATCCCACCAAAAAGAAAATTTAGGAAAGCATCCCTCATAGTTTAATCCTCAAAGTTGTATAAGTATTTGTGTGCATAAGATCACCACTACCATAATACATAAACTACACTTTACGAAGTGATTACTTGCTTTATATGAACTTAAAGGATACAATAAACTTAAAATAACTAAATAGGATAACAGATTCTGGTTGTCTAGTCTTTTGCATGTCCAGCATTTAGGAAGCGTAAATAATCAGAATATTGAGTCATCAAGCACCAAGAGTGAGAAATCAGAAAAAGCTAATATGAACTTAATGCCTACCCATCCAAAGGGTGGTGAAAGGTTGAAATGTTATATTATAAAAGGAAGCAGAGGATTAATGTGTATAAACTACTATTCTACTATTCAACACACCATAGATCCAGCATCTAATTTAAGAACTACAGAACAAAACATCCTAGGAATTTGGTAACGGCACTAAAGAATTACTTATGCGTACCCAACTACGCTTTGCAATGAAGACAATAAGCAAAGCTGGCTTGAGAATAAAAGGGGAGCAAATAAAGCAATAGACAACAAGGTGAAGCGAAGAACAATTACTAGTAAAACATACTGATAAAAAAGATGGGCAAATAAAGAAAGCAAGATTTGGATCATGCGACCTGCTCAACCAACATTCCAAGGTAAAAATCAGATCAAACTTGGTATAACAAAACTTATTACAACAGACTTCATAGCACTTCACAAACATTCATGACTGACAATCAAACCACAAGGACTGACCTTTCGTTGATAGGGGTCACAGGCGGGCCCTTGTTCGCCGTGATCTCCGCATCACTAACCACACCAACGACAAGCTCGTCCCCGAGCACATGCNGCCAACATTCCAAGGTAAAAATCAGATCAAACTTGGTATAACAAAACTTATTACAACAGACATCATAGCACTTCACAAGCATTCATGACTGACAATCAAACCACAAGGACTGACCTTTCGTTGATAGGGGTCACCGGCGGGCCCTTGTTCGCCGTGATCTCCGCATCACTAACCACACCAACGACAAGCTCGTCCCCGAGCGCGTGCGCCTGCCGAAGGGCGTTGCAGTGGCCATAATGCATCATGTCAAAGCACCCGTCCATGTAAACCCGAACTGGTCTCTTCTTCCTCCTCCCTGGCAACCGCAACCCCGCTAGCTGCGGCATATAACCGAGGTGCAGGGCCAGCACGGAGGCACCGAGCACAAACCCTCCAAGAAGTACCGCCACCGCGTTGCGGGAGGGTGTGAGTTTCTCAAGAACGTGGCGGCACCCGCCTCCCGCGTCGCCGTCGGATGCCATAGTAGACGAAGTGGTGGAACGGTCGGATCTAGGGTTTGTGGTCACTAGGGTATGGAAACAAGCACTTTCGAGCTCCCGCCATCGATCCACGAGAACTTTGGAGACAGTGAAGAAAAAGGAAAGGCGAGCAGCCGGGAATCGGATTCGCCTCCTTTCTCGAAAGGCCCTGAGATTCGGGAAATTCAAGCCGTCCAATCCCACTTTCGTTTCCGTTTGTTTTTATGGACATAACGGGCTTTCCACGTTTTCTGTGCCCGGATTCCCTGACTTCCAAATGCAGGTGGCCAACGGCGGTGATGCGATTTTCGAGTGGACTGGATGATGACAAGCCCAGCTCTTGTGAAACGCCACGTGTATACAGTGGAAGCTACTTTTCCGAGTTTTTCGGTTTTAGCTTTTTGTATAAATCTAGAAACTATTTTCAATCATTTATATTATAGGTTTAATTACTTTTTTATTTTTTTACTATTATTTTTTATAGTTTGGGATAGTATGATTGATTTTTTATTTTATTTTATTTTCTTATTTTTTTAGTTTAAACTATGATGTACATGTTCATATTATGATACTTTGTACTTGTTCATATTATGATACTTTATCATTCTTTGGTGACAATAATTTAGCATATTCCTTTCATTTAAATTTGGATTTAAAACTTACTTTTCAACAATTTATTTTTAAGATTCTATGCTAAGGTTTTATCTCTCTAGTCTTTGATTGGAGTTTCCTACTGTTCGTATGGGCTAAGCTAAGCTTAATTTATATTCTTTTCTATAAATTCATTTTCTTCATTTATTTTGTGCAGGTATTCCTGTATTCATTATAGCTTCAAGTGCCTTGGGATTGTTGTTTGGATCTTTTCATCCAAAAATTTTGTTGTCGGATATTCTTTTGGTGTTGTTTGAATTGCTAATCCAACATCCTTTGCAAAATTAATTGGCTTTGGATTGTTGTTTGGTTTTTTGTTCTGTTATTGTGATTGTTGTTTGTTTGGATATCTTTTTATGAGATTCTTTGAAAACAATACTTCTGTTTCGGGAGTGGGGTATAAGCTATCATTTTAATTTGGAGGATGATATGTCGAAGCTTTCGCCTGTTTGCTACTTCAAGTGCCTTAGACTATGTGAAGCTAATGCATTTGTTTTAGGAGTTGAATTAGAGCTTTCATTTTGGTTTGGAGCTTTGTCTATTGAAGATGTTTTGAGTTGGTGATACTTTTGCTTCCAGAAAAGAATTATGTTTGTTGTTGGATTTTGGTAGATTGGTGTTGTTTGGTTGTATTAATTCTATCTGTTTTTATTCAGTTTATATTTTGTTGTAATTTAGGTCATTTGTATTTTTTTTAATAAATTTGGTCTAGGCACCCACTTTCCTCGATGTGATGTTCAAAGTATTACAATTATTTTAAAAAACAATTATATTTTGTAGATTTGGGATGCTAAGAGTGATCATAACTGCAGGGTGAAGTCATTTCAGGAGTGCAATAATGGAGAAATTATTAAAGAAATATCATATCAACCATTAAATACTACTACTTATCATCCTAAAAAAAGTGGTTTGGCTGATTTATCTAATCGTGACATTAAAAGAATATTAGAAAAATCTGTGAATCCAACAAAAATGGATTGGTCAGCCAAATTTGACTATGCTTTGAGGGCTTATAGGATTGCATATAAAGCTCCTATAGGAATGTCTCTATATAGGCTAATATTTGAGAAAACTTGTCATTTATTTGTTGAACTTGAGCACAAAGCATATTGGGCTAATAAAGAATTTAATTATAATTTAAAGGATGCTGGTGAGAAAAAACTATTGTAATTAAATGAGCTTGAAGAGATAAGGAATAAATCTTATTAAAGTGATAAGATTTATAAAGAAAAAAAGAAGATGTGGCATGATCAGAGGATTCTTACTAAAAATTTTGAGTCAGGACAACAAGTTTTGCTATATAACGTCAGGTTAAGATTTTTTCCAGGAAAACTTAGGTCCAGGTGGATGGGCCCATTTGTTGTAATAAAAGTTTATCCCTATGGAGCTGTGGATATCAAAGATCTTAAAACTTAAAAAATATTCAAAGTGAATGGTCATAGGCTGACCCTACTTTTTAGGAGATCAACTTAAATTAAATGATCTTATGTTGTTGGGTTAACCAGAATAAGCACTGGTTACATCGGGTTGACAACGTTAAACCAAACACTTTGTAGGAGACAACCCACAGTTATCAGTGCGTTTATGTTTTGAATGTTGTGTTGTTGTGTTTGATTAAGAAAAATTTTGGTAGTATGTTGAATATTAAATGATTTAGTAATGATTCTAAGGCCGTAATATTCGACTTAGCATGTTAGAATGAGTACTTGGATGTTAAGCTAGCCTGTGCTAAATTTTGCACCAGTGCTTAAGCGTCAAAATTCGGCGCTTAAGCATGTCAGTTAACTAAACATGCTAAATTATGTTTCTAGAAGATTTAAACGTGGTTTAGTGGGTGTTAACGTGGGTTAGTGGTTTGAGAACGTGTTTAGTAGTTTTAGGCTTAGTTAAAACCTTTAAATGGAAGGGAATGAAGAGAATTCTCAACCCACTTCAATTTTAACCCTAAAATCTAAGTGAAGAGTGAGAGATCGTGGAAAAATGTCTTCTTGGGAGATTGATATGAAGAAAATGGAGGAAGCCATGAAGAATAAGTTCATTAGTTAAAGTGCGCAAGAGTTATACAACAATTTCCTAGTCGTTAGTATAGAAAGAATAGCGGAGAAGATCGCATAAGATTGAGGCTGACGTGGATTCAATTAAAGCTAAGGTGAATGAGGTTAATGCACATTTAGAACATATTGAATGACAACTTAAGATGCAATTTAGCCACACAAGTTTTATAGAAGAAGCGGACAAGACTATGCATTAAAAAAAATGGATTGAAGAAGACTCAACCAAAGTTCTTCACCACTGTTCGTTCTATTAGATCTATATTCCAAATGTCCTAGGAGAAACAAATGAAAGGACAGGATTTGTTCCACCAGAAAGAGTGGAATTAAGTTCTAAGTTTAGTGTTTGTTTGTGTTAGGTGTTGTGATGTTAGTATTAAGTTTATTTTAAGTGTTTTGAATGTTAAGTTTGTTTAATGTTTAATGTTTGTGCTTAGGAATTATCTCATCCAAGATTCTTTGGATTGAGAAATTATGTATCACAAGTGTTTGTATTTGTTTGTGAATTAATATAAGTTTTTTTTTGTGAATAAAATTTTGTGTTATTTTGTGTTGAATCAAATTAGTGAAGATTTGTGAATTTTGAGAAAGAGGAGAGTTGAAGGGGAAGAAAATAGTGATTAAAGATTTATAAGACCATTTGGGGGTGGTTGACTTAGGCTAGATGTGCATTTCACTTAGAATCAAAAATATCAAAATTTGTGCACTGGCGCCAAAGCGCAAAAATTGTGCACTTAAGAGATGGACTACCTGAGAGGTAGGCGCCTAAGCATTGAAACAGTGCTGCTTAAGCGTTAGTTCACTTAAACTGGTTCTCGAATGGTTAAAGGTGAAAAATTAAACCGAAAAATGCCATTTTTGACCCAAACATCGTCTTCTTCCTTTTGAGTTCGCGAGTGAGGATTTAGAGCTTCTTTTAGAGTGAAGATTTCATTGGGGAATTAAGCCAAATTTGCTAGATTTGATCTTAGTGAGGTAAGAGCTTAACTTTTACGTAAAAAAAATTTATTTTCACTGTGTATTTTAAGCACATTGAAGATTTGACCAAAAATCACTATTCATGGTCAAAATTTGAGAAAAACCTATGGAAAATACATATAAATTATAGTTTAAGCTTTTATAAATTGAGTTGAGTGATTTAGTCTTGAATTTAGGATTTCTTGTGAATTTTATGTGATTTTAAAAAATGACCCTAAGAATGAAGAGGAGTAAAGGGAAGTCTCATTTCGATTCAAGCAAATTCGTCAACTCAAAAGCTTAGGACAGGTATACTGAAGCACTGCAATTGATAAAACTTATTCTTGAGAGATGTTTCAAAAGTTCGGGTGGAGAAGTGGAAGGCTTAATTGTTCGTCGACAGTAGAAATGATTTTGTTGTTTTTCTGCTTTAGCCATAATTTTTGTTGTTCGGGAGTTTTACGTTAATCTCTTTGAAGCTGAAGAAGATCAGGTCATAGTTCGAGGAAAATCAGTGCCTTTCTCCCCTAAAATAATAAATATGTTTTACTAGTTGACCCCCTAGTGTATTATGTTTTTTATTTGAATTATAATTCGACTGAGGAGGAGTTGGATGAGATCATATTGTCATTGATGACATGAAGAGGACTTTAGAAGATAATAAATGAAAGAAGAGTCAATTTCCCTGTGTCAAAGTTAGATGTCATATCAAAGGTGTGACACTACTTTATTTCAGCTCGTTTGCTCCAAACCAACCATCTCAGCAAAGTTACCAGAGATAGAGCTACCTTCAACTATTGCATGTAGTTGTTCAAGCCGATATTGGATCCTTGATTTATCAAACTTTCATCAGTTCTGCTACCGCTGCCACTATTGCAAGTTTGGGATTCACATCATTCATTTTTTCCTTATGTGAGCAAGCTGGAGTTAAATTTGATAGTTGGGAAGTGATATTGCAGCCTCTAAAGCTCATCACGAGCGTTAATGTGAAATCTTATTCACAACATTTGATATTTGGCTGGACAGGAGGATTTTCTAGAATTTTAGGTGCTTCTACTTCTCATGCTTCTACCTCACGTGCATCCAAATCCATGGCAGGCTTCTATTTATGATTCGTAGTCACACTTATTGTAAAGGATGTTAGATAACATCAATTATACTGCGGATAAGGTAATAAATTTGGAAAATTTTATAGATCATATAGATGTTTATATGAGGAGACACAATAATTATGAGGAAAAATTTCACTCATCTTTGAAAAACTTTATCAGGGGTGACTAAAGTGTAGTTTTTTTTCTTTTGTATCCACAATATCCATCATATGAGCCTACTGCCTTTTGGTACAACAATGATAGTGATGATGATGATGATGAGGATTAAATTGAGTAGTTTAGTTTTTTTTTATTGTGAACTTTATGTTGTGTAGTTATATTGTAATACTAATTTGTTTTGTATTGTACTTGTTTAGACTGTTACTATTGTTTGTGTTTTATTTTGTTAGATATTGTTGTGATGTATTTATGATACTGTAAGTAGTTATATTTTATTTTTGCGGTATCGATTGTGATAATTGTGTTGTCTAGTGTATTTAGTTAGTTTGTGTTAAACTTAATCTTGAATATTTGAAAAGTCTAGAATATTACTAATTTTCACTTAAGAACTTCATGTTTAAAATTTTCAATTTACTAGCATGTGTTTTCTTTATGATGTAGTTGTGAATTTTTGTTAGTGTGTTTATTTGCTTTTATGTTATCTTCCACTGCATAGAAGTTTAATGAATCTCTATATGTCAACGTTAATTTAAAATTTGGTCAAATAATTTTTATTCTTGTTTTTAATTTTTGCACTTGTATATTTAGGATATGAAAATTTATGTTAGCATGTTATTTTTAGTTTTCATTCCTGCCTATATATATATGATGCTAAAATGTTTTATCTTCTTAAAAATTTCAGTTTGGGGGGAGGGATGAAAAACTTTCTAAAACTTGAATTTTATTTGTTCTCAAATGTGTTACGAATAAATTTGATTTTGGTTTGAAAAAATGATTATGTTATGAAGTTATATTAAGGAAATAAAATTTTGAATATAGAAATGAGTAAGAAAATTTTGTTGAAACCTATAGTAATGAAGAAAACTTAAAATTAAAAATTTTTAGGGTGGAAATGATAAAAATTGTGTCATTATCTTTAGTAAGAGAGATTGTATTTTTATAAACTATAGAAGAGTTAGACATTTATTTTTAGTACTTAAATTTCTTTTATTAAAATAATTTTCAAAATTATTATTATATTTTTTAAGTAAAGGATTTATATCAGAACTTCATTTTAGGAAAGGAGGAGTGAAATTCAAAATCATTAAAGGCCTATCCAGATATAGTAATCCCCACCTGAAAAAGGAAAAAAGAAAAAGTAAAAGAAAGTTGAAAAAGGGAGGAGAAGTATGAGGATTAATGCCTAATCAAGAATTGGTTCCACATCTAATCTTTTTAAAGTATAAGACTTGAGAAACTCTTAAGCTTAAGGATATAATATAGTAAGTATAATTATTCTTAATAATTTTTTTAAGTAGAGAAGATAGAATGCCTAAACTCTATATTTGGAGAATTTACAAATGTTTCTAAACTAGATAGAAACTTATATTTTCAGACTTCATTACATTAAGAATTTTTAAACTCTAAGTTGAATTCATGTACTAATGCTTTTGTCTAAATTGGACTTCTATATTTTTAGATCAAAATTTTAGAATGTCCTAAAGAAACTCATTTACATAATCTACTTATTTTGATTTTGAAATATTATAGTGACACTTGAGGATAAGTAACATTTTAAGTTTAAGGGATTTTGATACACCTAAAATATATATGTACATATTTTTATACGTATTTTTTGAGATATTGTACTTTAATGAAAGACATTTGTTTGTTTTTATTTCATGTACAATCAAATGGATGAAAAATGGTGAAAGGAGTGAAAAGGGATCAAATTTGGAGCAAAAATGATAAAGGTGTTCAAAGAACTATGGTGCCTAAGTGTCTAGAACAAACGCTTAATCGCCAGTAAAACCGAGAAGGCCACACCTAATTGTTAAGTACCTCACGCTTAAGCGCCAGAGATAGTTACTTGATGATTCAATGAATTCAAAAATTTTTTTTAATAGGAGTTTGAAGCAAATCTGGTGAAAACGTGGGAAATGGTTAATAGACATGAAAATACATTCAACTAGCTTTTGAAAAGAGGCAACTCGTGGAAGATTCATTGAATGTGGACACATTTTGAAAAGAAACCAATGCATCTTTTGGAAAATTATAAAAGAAGACTTGAATTTGATTGAAGAACTCTCTCCTACTCTCTCACACATGCCCCCACAGTGCCTTAGAGAAACTCCTACACACCCACCATAGCCATGCCACCGAAGCCTCTCTCATAGATTAATTAGGATACTTTTAGAGAGAAGAAGAGAGGAGTTGTATTGTGTGAGTAGAGAGTATTTTAAGAGAAAGAAAGAGAAGAAATTTAAAGGAACTTCAAGAGTTTGGTGGAGAGGATTTGAGATAAGTTTTTATCTTTGTGACAACATTTGGTTTTAATTTAGACTTCTTGTTTGTTTGCATGATTTCTACTTTCAAACTTAAGTGTGGTTGTGTTTTCTCCATGAATTATGAGTATTTTTCTTTATCTTTTTCCTTAAAATGATAAGTGATTAAGTGTTGGATAAAAGTTGTGTGAAGTATTAATCTTTAATGTTGGAATAAGTTGTGATGATTTTAAACCTTGTACTTCTTTTACTTCTTGATTTGGTGAATTAAGATGTTAATATTTGTTGTGAGAACATGTAAGATCTGTGATGATATTGTCTCAGTCAACTAATGGTAAAAATCACATGAGGTTGTATGGATGAGAATGTAATTCATATGGTCGAGTGCAAATAAATAAGGAAATAAATTTTGAAGGGTATAAAATTAAAGGACTTGAGTGACAAGCTAAAGCCCATAATTTGGTGTATAGTCTTAGGTTTTGATACAAGATGTTAGCCCCCAGGTGGAGGGAGAAGAGGGAACTCTAGAGTGAGAGTATGTTCCCTACCTAGCCCATCTTCAAGACTATTCAAACTTTAAACTGACTAATGTTCTTTATAACATCTCTAATAAGGATAAAAAATATTATTGCTCCTATTTAGCACAACACAATTTGAATACTTCCATAACAATATTCTTATACTTGTTACTAATTCGTGATAAGGAAAAATAAATTTTATGTATTTTTCCTTCATCTTACAAATATCTAGTTAAATTTAGTTAGTTGTTTACTTTATTTTCAATTATAAAAAATTACTAAAAAGAGTTGAATTTTCATTCATATTATAACATCTATAGTTTGAGTAAGAATATTTTGCCAAGGATAATTCGTTATCTAATTTCTTCTGATTTAGTTAAATATTGTATTTATCCTTGTGGGTTTGATATTCAGGGCTTAATCAAAGAGCCCTACGTTACTTGATAATGATACATATACTTGTGTAGTATCCCATATTTAAATTTAATAATTACATTGTTATTTGCTTCGATGTCAAATTTTTGGTGTCATTGCAAAGTAAGAAATACAAGTAAGGAAATATTAAGATTATAACCTTATACATCATAATACTTTCATATAAGATCTAGATCATGAGTCCCTAAACTTTCCTTCCCAACGTAACGCTTCTTTTCCCTGATTGGTCTTTTGAGTTGGATGTGAGTCCATGTGCTTTCCATCTCGACCCGAACTCTCCACACATTCTTAATTCTCAATTTTTTTTAAAAATAAAAAATAAATTCAATTTCAACTAAAAAAAATTAACATGGAATCAAATCTTTGTCGCGACCATCAGTCTCCCTGATGGTTGTCTCCGTAAATCCGTACGACGGTCCTTCGTAAAGGTTTAGTGAGTGATACACCAAAAATATATGCATTTTTATATCCATATTTTATAATCATTTTTAGTGATATTGCACTTAAATGAAAGGTATTTTTATGTTTTCTAGCAGGTTGTTGATTTTTAAGACTTGAAGCAAAAATGATGGAATTTGGAGTCAAAATGACATTTTTAAAGAAATACTCAGCGCTGATGGAGCCAGAAGCAGTGCCAACGACATCGTTTGACAGAGAGCAGCAAATTAAATTATTGACCACTGGCGCCGACGGCGCCAATGTCGGTTCAAACCCCATGTTTCTGGAAGATTCAACAATTTTGGACGCTTTTTGAAGAGTTTTTGGATGCACAGATTGGAGAACCGACTCTAGGCTCTATTAGGGGCCAAAATTGATCAAAAAAGGGGCCCCTCCTCTTTCATCCTTGCTCTTCTTCGCTGCACCTCGCCTGCATATGCTTTTTCCATCTTCATTCCACCACCATTAAAGAGTCTATTAGTGATTTTTCTTTAAGAGTTTAGAGTTTTTGTGGTGAGATTAAGTGTGAATCTTCTCTAGAGAAGGTTGGAGAAGGAGAAAAGTGAGAGATTTCTTCTTTCTACATTTCCTATGAAGAGGCTACAAGGGATTTGCTTTGAGAAAGGGTTTCAGATAAGTGTTCTTTGTTTATTAGTATTGTACGACATTCTTTTTATATATAAAATTTGTGCTTTGTTGTATTTTTCTCATGAAGTCTGAGTAGTTTCCATTATCTTTATCTCTACTCTGAGATATGGTGAAATGAAGAGATAATATGGATCTGTCAATTCTAAAATATAAAATAATTTGTGATGATTTTTCAACTCTGAACTTAATTTACATTTTGATTTGGCCAATTGAATTATTAAAATGTATTGTGAAACATATGATTTGATAAATGGAGTATGAGTTCTACAATAGAGTGATGATCACATTTGATTCCATGAAAGAGTATTTCATTCATGGAATTAAGTGCAAATAAATAAAAAAATATACATTGTCAGGTGTAGAATTGGAGATTTTAGGGTGACAGGCTAAAATCCCCAATTCGGTCTTAGTGTTTAAAAACTAAATCGAGAGTTAGCCTTTAGGTGAAGGGAAGTGGGAGCCAGTAGCCACGAATTTAGGGACTAAACCTGGGATTAGCCAATGATTTTCTATAACATTGTATCAGGGTAGAGAAGCTGCTCTTATTTGACACAATACATATTAAAACCATTTATCTCATCTCATTTTACCAAAATCTATTGTAGTGGAGAAATATGCTTTTTCACATAAGAAATCTTCATCACATAAACATAATTTAGTAGTTACTGTTTAAACTTTGCATTTCAGTTTTGTTATTAGTTAAATAATTTATTTTTGATAATATCTCAACATTTGAAATTAGTGACCGTAATTTTGTTTTACTTTATGTGAATTTTTTAGTAAATTTATCATTTCAAATTTAAACATTCCTCGTGGGATTGATTTTCAGGGCTTAAATAAAAAGTCCTTGATTACTTAATAATGATACGTATACTTGCGTAAAATCCAAAAATTAATTGTTTAAATTTCTTAATCATAAATATTGCATCAAGCTTTTGGCACCGTTACATAGCAGAGTCAAACTTACATAAATTTTACACAACTATATTTCTTGGGATCAAGTTTTTGGCGTCATTGTTGCGGAAGGTAACACTAAATTAAATAGATTTGATAAATTCAGAAATTTATAGATAATTATAAAAAAAACTTAAATAAAAAATCTAAAAATATATTTATTTAAGATTATTTTTTCCTTTGCTTATTATATTTGTTCATGCGAAATACTGAATCTGAAGGTTTAGTACCTTACGATTCAAAACTAGAACGTACTATTAGAAAAATTCGAAAACAACAAAAAGAAATTAAAATTTTAAACAAAATGGCGAATAAGTTAGATAATCAAATAAATGAAAATCAACAAAGACCTTTAAAAGATTATGCTAATTTGACAGCAGATGAACTTCAATTGACTATTCAAAATCCTGATGTTGTTGCTAATTCATCTAAGCTTAAACTTGTTATTAGAGGAACACCTACTGAAGATCATAACTTACATCTTGCTAGTTTTCTTGAATTATGTGCTACTTTTAAATATGACGGAGTGTCTAATGAGATGTTAGGCTTAGACTTTTTCCTTTTCCATTAAGGAATAAAGCCAAAGCTTGGTTAAATTCATTAGCACCTGAATCTATCAGAACTTGGGGAGAACTATCACAAAAATTCTTAGCTAAATATTTTCCACCCTCGAAAACTGTTAAGCTTAGAAATGATATTACATCTTTTTGTCATTTTGAAGGGGAATCAATATATGAAGCCTAAGCTTAGAAATGATATTACATTTTTTTTGTTAGTTTGAAGGGGAATCAATATATGAAGCCTAGGAAAGATTTAAGAATCTTCTTAGTTTGAGGGAAATCGATATATGAACCTTGGGAAAGATTTAAAGATCTTCTTAAAAAATGTCCCCACTATGCTTTACCATATTAGTTAATAATTCAAACATTATACAAAGGATTAGTGGGAACACTTAGATGTATTATAGATGCTGCTGCAGATGGATCACTAATGTCAAAACCTTTTGATGAAGCATATTCTTTAATTGAAAAAATGGCTACTGACAATTTTCAATGGCCCTCTGAAAGGGTAAATCCTAAGAGAGTGGCTAGTATTCATGACTTGAATGCAATGCCTATTTTGGCATCTCAAATTGCTTCTATTTCGAAAAAGATTGATCAAATTGGAGTGAACTATTCTCAAATACCCCTAATATTTGATGAAAATTCACTATGGCAGATAATTGATACTCAATCATATTAGAAACTTTAAATGCTATAAATAATCAAAATAACAATCCCTATTCTAATTATTATAACTCTGGATGGAAAAATCACCCTAATTTTAATTGGAATAATTATAACAATTTGGTGAATCCCTTCGGAAATTTGAACAACCAAGGAAATCCTAATTATCGACCTTATTATCCTTCTGGATTTAACTCTAACCCAAACCTACAAGTTAAGGAAAAGAAGTTGACTATTGAAGAAGTAATGTTGAACATGGGAAATCAAATACTGAATTGAGGGGCTGCTATTAGAAATATTGAAAATCAATTAAGACATATTGCTACTACACTCAGGTAACATACCTTCTGGAATTCTACCGAGTACTGTGGAAATTAATCCAAAATATCAAAATAAGGAACAAATTAAAACTATTCAATTACAAAGTGGAAAAGAAGTTGAAACAAGGATCCATAGAGAAACTAAAGTTGATGAAGAGAAGGAAGAAATAGAAAGTGACCAAAATGAAAATGAACAAACACAAGGTCTTTTAGAAGAACCATTACCTCTGTTTCCTCAAAGACTTAAGCAGAAGAATAAAGATAAACAATTTACAAAATTTTTAGAAATCCTTAAGAAGTTAACGATAAACATTCATTTTGTTGAAGCTTTGGAACAAAGGCCAAGCTATATGAAATTTATGAAAGATATACTAAACAAGAAAAGGAAGTTTATAGATCATGAGACTGTTGCACTCAGTGAAGAATGTAGTGTTATTATTCAGAAAAAATTTCCTGAAAAATTAAAACATCTTGGTAGTTTTACTATACCTTATGCTATTGGTGAAAAGTTTCTTGGAAAAGTTTTATGTGATTTAAGAGCGAGTAACAATCTTATGCCTCTATCGATATTTAAACGTTTAGATTTGGGAGAGATTTCCCCTATTACTATAACTCTTCAGTTAGTTGATCGATTAATAACTTATCCAATAGGAGTTATAGAAGATGTATTAGTAAAAGTAGATAAATTTATTTTCCCTGTAGACTTTATAGTATTAGATATAGAGGAAGATAAAGAGATTCCTATTATTTTGGGGAGACCATTTCTTGCAACATCAAGAAGTAACATTTAATATAGCAAAAGCTATGAAATATCCTGCAATACAAAAAAGATAATAAGTGTTTCAGGATGAAAGTAATTGACTATCTGAGTAATGAGCAATTTAAGAATGAGTTCAAAGAAAAATTAAAGCAAGGAGATTTTTTTTAAGAACAAGGATGACATAAAAGAAGAGGATTTGGATTATATTCAGGAAAAATTTAAAACTTTAGACTTGTTAGAAAATGATAATTAAAATCTTATTCATTCAAGTATTAAACCATCTGAACTTGAACTGAAGATATTACTGCCCACTTAAAATATGTATTTCTAGGACAGTCATCTACATTGTCTGTTATTATATCTTCTGAGTTAATTGAAATTCAAGAACAAAAATTAATAGAGATGTTGAAAAGATATAAAAAGGCTTTTGGATGGACTTTAGCAGATATTAAAGGAATTAGTCCTTCTATTTGTATGCACAGAATTCTATTAGATGAACAATATGAATTTAAAGTTGATCCTCAGAGGAGATTAAACCCAATAATTAAAGAAGTTGTTAAAAAAAATTTTAAAATGGTTAGAAGCTAGAAGTATATATCTTATTTCAGACAGTGCTTGGGTAAGTCCAATTCAATATGTTCCGAAGAAAGGAGGAGTGATCGTTGAAGAAAATGAGAAAAATGAATTAAATCCAAGAAGACAAGTTACTGGTTGGCAAATTTGTATAGAATATAGAAAATTAAATATGGCCACCAAAAAGATCACTTTCCTTTACCCTTTCTAGACCAAATGTTGGATAGATTGGCTGGAAATAAATATTAATATTTTTAGATGGATATATTGGTTATCACCAAATTCTAATTGCTTTAGAGGATCAAGAGAAAATAACATTTACAAGCCCATATGGAACATTTTCTTTTCGTAGAATGTCTTTTCGATTATGCAATGCACCTGCAATATTTCAAAGATGTATGATGTCAATTTTTAGTAATTTTATTGAACATGAAATGGAAGTGTTTGTGGATGATTTTTTTTTGTATTTGGAACTTCGTTTGAATTATGTTTAAATAATTTAGAAAAAGTCCTGGAGGTATGTAAAAAAATCAACATAGTACTAAATTGAGAAAAATGTCAATTTATGGTTATTAGAGGTATTGTACTTGGGCATAAAATTTCTGAAAATGACATAGAACTATATCTTGCAAAAATTCAGGTTATTGAAAAATTACCACCTCCTACTAATGTTAAAGGGGTAAGAAGTTTTCTAAGACATGCTAGTTTCTACAGATGCTACATAAATTTTTTTTTGAAAATAACTAAGCCATTATGCCAACTTTTAGAAAAAAGATACAAAATTTGATTTTAATGAAGAATGCATAAAAGCATTTGAATTATTGAAAGAAAAATTAGTAACTGCACTTATAATAGTTCCATCTAATTAGGAAAAACCATTTGAAATAATGTGTGATGCTAGTGATTATGCTATTGAGACTGTTTTAGGACAAAGGCACAACAAAGTTTTTAAAGTGATATATTATACTAGTAAAACTCTAAATGATTCTTAAATTAATTACACTACTACATAAATAGAGTTATAGCTATTATTTATGTCTTTGATAAATTTTGACCTTACTTAATTGAAACTAAATATATAGTTCATACAGATCATTCTGCTATTAAATACTTGATGCAAAAGAAGGATGCTAAACCAAAATTAATTAGATGGTACTTCTATTACAAGAGTTTGATTTTTCAGTTGATAGAAAGGGAAGATCAGTTTAGAATAGAAATAGAAATATTAACTAAAAAATGATAATCAAATAACTGATCATTTGTCTAGAATAGAAATAGAAATATTAACTAATTTTGGAAGTAAAATTTTAGAAAATTTTCCTGAGGAACAATTATATAGTGTTGATGAAATGAATGTATCGTGGTATGTTGATATAGTAAATTTTATTGTAAGTGATATCTTACCACTTGATATTAAAAATCGACAACTAAAGAAATTCATTTATGATTCAAAATTCTATTTTTTGGATGACCCATATTTATATAAACAATATAAATACTAATTATTAGAAGTTGTGTGTCTTATGAGGAAACCCAACATATAATTGAAAGATGTCATGATTCTGAAATTGGAGGGCATTTTGGAACAAATAGAACTACATATAAGATTTTGCAAGCTGAATTTTATTAGCCTAATCTTTTTAGAGATGTTAATGAATATATTAAAACATGTGATCGATGTCAATGAGTAGGAAATATTTCTAGAAAAAATGAAATGCCTCTAAATTACATATTAGAAGTTGAAATTTTTTATGTGTGAGGATTAAATTTTATGGGACCATTTATGCCTTCATTTGGAAATTTATATATATTACTTGTTGTTGATTATATGTCCAAATGGATTGAGGTTATTGCTATACCCAAATGTGATGTTCGGTGTGTTT
Organism: Phalaenopsis hybrid cultivar; assembly: GCA_002079205.1. Lineage (NCBI taxonomy): Eukaryota > Viridiplantae > Streptophyta > Magnoliopsida > Asparagales > Orchidaceae > Phalaenopsis > Phalaenopsis hybrid cultivar. The sequence goes on from JXCR01149041.1 coordinate 133,129, forward strand.
CTAAATTTTTAATTAAAAATATTTTTACAAGAAATGGAATGCCGAGAGTAATTATTATTGATGGACAATCTCATGTTAGGAATAAGAGAATAAAAAATTTTACTAAGAAATATGATATTATGCATAGATTCTCTATTGCTTATCATCCTCAAACTAGCGGTCTAGTAGAGATATCAAATAGTAAAATTAATTTTTTTTTAAAAAAAATGTAAACCCCTATAAATTGGATTGGTTTGCTAGATTAGATACTGCATTATGGGCATACAGAACCGCTTATAAGACTCATATAGGAATGTCCCCATATAGACTTATTTTGGGAAAATATGTCACTTACTAGTAGAATTGGAGCATAAAGCATTTTAGGCTATTAAGGAATTTAATTTTAATTTAAAGGATGTTAATGAGAATGTTTTGCAACTCAATGAACTTGAGGAGATTAGAAATGAAGCATATGATAATGCGAAAATCTAATTTATTACAACTCAATGAACTTGAGGAGATCAGAAATGAAGCATATGATAATGCAAAAATCTTAGCTCAATGAACTTAAGGAGATTAGAAATGAAGCATATAATAATGCAAAAATCTATAAAGAGTGCTATTAAGGAATTTAATTTTAATCTAAAAGATGCTGGTGAGAAAAGATTATTGCAACTCAAAAACTTGAGGTGATTAAAAATGAAGCATAATGATAATGCAAAAATCTATAAAGAGAAAATGAAAAGTTGGCATGATCGGAAGATTCTTATAAAAAAGTTTGAACCTGGACAAGAAGTTCTATTATATAATACAAGATTGAGATTATTTTTAGGAAAACTGAAATCCAGATGGTTAGGAACATTTAAAGTGATTAAAGTCTATCATTATGAAACTGTTTTTATTAAAGATCCTAACACTAGAAAGATATTTAAAGTTAACGGACATCGATTGAAACATTATTATGAATGACACTTACCACAATTTAAAAAAGTTTTAATGTTAAGTCAACCCGACTAAACAAATGATATGTCGGGCTGACGATGTTAAACCAAGCGCTTCGTGGGAGGTAACCCATATATATAAAAATATATATCTATGTATTACTATTTTGTTTGATAACTGTTTTATATATTAGTAGATAATAATCCTACAAAATTTTATATATTATAAATTAAGAAAAATATTGGTATTGGANGGGCTGACGATGTTAAACCAAGCACTTCGTGGGAGGCAACCCATATATATAAAAATATATATCTATGTATTACTATTTTGTTTGATAAATTTTTTATATATTAGTAGATAATAATCCTACAAAATTTTATATATTATAAATTAAGAAAAATATTGGTATTGGAGGAAAATTTGGAATTGAATTGAACAAAAAAATGAAAATTAAAAGACACGGTTTTGGCCTCTGGTACCGACGACGCCTGCTAAACTGACCATGGCACCAACATCGCCATCGAGAGCGCCAATAGTGCCGATAGCAGTTTGCACTGTTCAGGATGAATTTGGCGGACTTTGGCGGGATTTTGCTCCGTAAGAACCACCGAGAGGTGTTTTTAAAGTTCTAAAACCTACCTTAGGTGACTAGAAACTTCCTATTTTTGAATTTCATAGCTTCCAATTCCAGAAATACTTCTAGGTATAGAGTTTTGAATAGAAGAAAGTTTATTAGTTTTGACGTGCAGAGATTATACGATAAGGTTATTACGAAGGAGAGATTGATCAAGGAGAGAGACTTTGTTAATCATGGATTGATTAATCCAAGTTCTTTGATTGATATAATCATTGTACAAAGATGATGGAAAGTTTTATGTTACACTACTGTTGCAGTTGTTATACTAGTTGTGAAAGAATTCTATGCTAACTTAGATGGAATTACCCAAGGAGTTGTCTTCGTACGAGGTAAGGCTGTACCATTTACTCCGGCACAAATTAATGAGTTGGTATATGATAGAAAACGTTTCAATCTGTCATTATACAAATTTTATCCCTACCAGAGATTTGATGCAAGATGTCTATAATTTTCTGACGGATGAAACTAATATTTGAGAAATGCGAGATGAGGGATATGTTAGTTTCTCTGCTTCATCATTTAATCCTATATCAAAGCAGTGACATTTCTTCATTTTTGCAAAATTACTCCCTACCATGAAGATTAGTAGAGTCACCAAAGAAAGTATTATTTTAAATTATTGCATTCAAATGGAAAAACCCATTGATGTAGGATCTATCATTTTTAAATCTGTTAAGAGTATTATTATGAATGGGCTAATTTATGGACTTGGGCATTCTTTCACAATTTTTCTACTTTGCACTCAATCTCAAGTTCCATATGAAAGTTGGGAAAAAGTTTCATTACCTTAGGAACCCATGATTCATATTGATGATAATTATGTTGGGAATGGAAATGAAGTATTAGATACTATCTTGGATCATTCATCACATGCTTCAACTCCATTGATGCCACCAACAGTTGGAAGTTTGCTTGCTTTGAAAAAGAAACTGAAGAAAATTGAAAGAGAACTTCAGAGTATTACGAATGTAATAGGAGATCTTAAGTACCTTTTCGATCATCTAGATTAAAGGATAAGGGGAGAATTTTGATCAAACTGAAACAATTGAAGCAGGATTAGTGTGGATGTTCTAGGAAAAAGGATGGATCAAAGAAAATTTGACTGATCAATTCCCTTACCGACCCTTCTATAATCTGTACATTCATTATCAGTCTATGGGAGATATTATAGGAGGAGAAAACACTGAAGATGAAGCAGAATAATTGAAGAATTTGGGCTCTCTACTAGTTTAAAATATTTATGTATTTAATGTGATTGTGTGGATTTGATTTAGTTTGCTTTGCTTTAGAATTATGAACTTTGATTGTGTGAATAGTTTTGTGTCAGCATTTAGTGTTGTGGCTTTATTTCAATGTTGATTTATAATTTAGTTTGTTATATGAGTGTAAAAGTGTGATTAGAAAAATGTATTTGTAAAAGTATATTTTCATATTTAAAAGTTAGTTTGTTGGTGTTTGTGAAAATGATTGTTTTTGAGTTATTGCTAGATAAAAATTTGTGTTTAAAAATACTAAAAAGACTTTGGAGAAAATTAAAAAGAAATTGAAAACTGAAAAAATTGAAAAATGGAATTTTTAGGCCTTCAACGCCTACGGCGCCCTCGACCCGAGAACAACCTAAACCCCTTAAAATTTGCAAGTTGCACCGTAAAACTCCATTTTTACCCTTTGAGTCACCTTCAACCTCCAGTTTTTACTCCTAGGGCTTGATTTTGCTAGGATTTGAAGCTATTTTAAGGCAAAGGAACTTTGGATTTCATTTTCTCTAAGTAAGAGCTACACTTTAAACTAAAAATTTTAGATTTTCACCAAAGATTTATCTCACATTGCCGAGATCCAAAAATTTTAGAATTTTTTGAGAGATTTTGAGAAAATCTTTTGGTGAAGAACTCTTACTTAGTAGATTTAAGTTTAAAGCGTTTTACATTGTGTTTTTTGGAAGTTTGGGAATTTATTCAGATTTTATCAAATTTTCTTAGATTTACCATTGCCCCAAGAATGAGCAAAGGAAAAAGAAAAGTAAATTATGAAGAATAAAAATTTGTCAGCTTCAGAGCTAGTGTTCAATTCTATAGTCTACTTGAACATAAAAAGAAATTCTGGATCGTGGTTTTAAAAATTTGGGAGGAGAATTCAATCAATTAATTAATGCTCGGGAGTGGGAAAATTTCTGTTATTTTATTGTCGAGGCTATTATTGGTGTAGTGATGGAGTTCTACGCCAATTTTACAGAGACTTTTGAAGATTTTGTTTTTGTTCGTGGGAAAATGGTAGAGTTTTCTCCAAGAAAAATTAATGAGTTTTATCAGTTGGAAGATGTGTATAGTTCCAAATATAAGTCATTTTCTATTATGAATGAGGCTTTGGATGAGATTTTTTTTTCTTACTGATGGAAGAGAAACCTGGAAGGTGAAAAATTAAGTTAAGGTAAACTTTGCTCTTTCTATGTTGAATGTAGTATCTAAGGCCTGACACTACTTTATTTTTAGAAGAATGATACCGACAAATCATCATAGTGAGGTTACAAAACATAAAGCCATCCTGAACTTCTGTATCCAGCAGGTGATGAGGAAAAATATAGGCTCTATTATTTATATTAACACTAGATCTATTGCTTTTGGAGAGACCACTAGTGGTTTAGCACACCCTGCCCTGATTTTCACTCTATGTGAACAAGCAGGAATTGATTTTAGACCCGAGGAAGAGAAGATTGAGCCTTTAAAACCTATTGGACCTGCTAATATAAAGACTTAAGAATCTCATGTTGGATGGAGGTTTGGAAGTAATAATAGAGATACTCCTTCTAATTTGAGGACCCCTACTTCTAGTGACCCTACTCTTCGAGAACTTATAAAGCAGATGATAATCTAGCAGGGAGATATCTTGAGAATGGATCATCAAATGGAAAATATGGAGGCTAAAAATGCTCACACTGATGATTTGATAAGACAAAAGTTTGAATATGAAGCTACTTATGATGATGCGATGGTGAGATACATGAAGGGTGATCGTTCAGTTCAATTTCTTACTCACCCTATTTTTACTCCATATCAGCGACATAATTTGGATGTATATGAAGAAGATGATGATGATTGGTGATCTTTCTTTTAGTTTATGCTTGATTGTACTTTGTTATTTTGTTGTTTGTTTTTGTTATATTGTTGAGACTGTTTATTGTTAGATTGTGAGACTCTGTTTGTTGTGTTATGAAGTATAGATTGTAAAATTGTTTGTTATTTGAAATTTAGTTTAGTTCTATTGTTAGCAGTTAGCATTTTGTTAAATGCATTGTAATTAACTCTTTCTCAGCAGATTTTATATGTATTATGTGCAATTTAATGTTTTAAGTTTTGAATATTTTCAAATTAGCACATGCAATATTTCAGAATTAGGTTTCAAAATTAGAACTTCAATGGGTAAGTCTTTTCTTTATGTATTTAATATTTTCTTTTACCTTTTATTTTTTTCAGTTCTTCATGCTAAATATTTTTAAAAAAAATTAATTTTGGGAGAAAAGAAAAAAAAATTCCTTTTTAAAGAAAGAAACTTAATTTTATTTGTCCTCACTTAGCTATATTTTCAAAATTTTTAAATTTAACATGACATTTGGTATTAGATGTTAACTTCAGATAACTATATTTATGTTCCTAAATATATAATAAATTTTCAATAATTAAGGTTAATTTTAGAGATTAAGATATTGGTATAAGAGAATAAGATTATGTTTTTCTATTTTAAGTAAAGAAAATTATAATTTTGAAGTATTAAAAATTTTAGAGACTCATGTAAAAAGAAAAGAATTAAACTTAATAAAATCTTTAAGCTAATATAAATTTGTTAAGTGAAGGAATGTGAAAAGTTTTTAACTTTAAGCTGAGGATAATGAAGTTCAAAATCATTAAAGGTTATCCAGATATAGTAATCCTCACAAAGAAAAAGAAAAGAAAAGAAAAGAAAAGAAAAGAAAAAGGATTGAAAATTATCCTAAAAAGAAAAAAAAAAGAAGTAGAGATGTGGGGAGAAGCTTGACGAGATGCCCAATTAAAAATTTGCTTCACTTGAATCAACTTAAGGAAGAAGACTTGACTACATATTCTAAACTTATATTTGAGTATTAGTGTATATATTTTCTTGCAGGTTGTTGATTTTTAAGACTTGAAGCAAAAAGGAAGCAAAAAGGATGGAATTTAGAGTCAAAATTGCATTTTTGAAGAAATACTCAGCGCTGACGACACCAAGAGCAGCGTTGATGGTGCAGACTTACAGAATAGATGGTGGATTTTACTCAGCGCTGACGACACTAGAAGCAGCACCGAAGACCCCGTTTGACAGAGAGTAGTGAATTAAATTATGGACCATTGGCGCCGACGACGCCAATGTTGGTTCAGATCCTGTTTCTAGAAGATTTGATGAAGTTGAACACTTTTTCAAGATTTTTTGGATGCACCTATTGAAGAACCGAATATAGGCTCTATTTAGGGCTGAAATTGATCAAAAAAGGGGCTCCTCCTCATTCCTCATTGCTCTTTTTTGCCACACGTCGCCTCTATACACTTTTTCCATCTTCATTCCACCACCATTCAAAAGTCTATTAGTGATTTTTCTTCAAAAGTTTAGAGTTACTGTGATGAGATTAAGTGTGAATTCTTCTCTGAGAGTGTTGGATAAGGATAAAAGTGAGAGATTTCTTCTTCCTACATTTCCTAGGAGATGATACAAGGGATTTGCTTTGAGAAAAAGATTAAGATAAGTGTTGTTTATTTATTAGTGTTGTATGAACTTTCTTTTATATATAAAATTTGTGTTTTATTCTATCTTTCTCATGAAGTCTGAGTAGTTTCCTTTATCTTTCTCCCTACACTGTGATATGGTGAAATGAAGAGATAATATGAATATGTTAATATTAAAATATAAAAAAATTGTGATGATTTTTCAACTCCAAACTTAGTTTACTTTTCGATCTAACAAATTGAATTGTTAAAATGTTTTGTGAAACATATGATCCAGAAAATGGAGTGTGAGTTCTACAATAGAGTGAGGAGCACATTTGATTCCATGGAGTGTTTCATTCATGGAAATAAGTGCAAATAAATAGGAAAATATGTATTGTTGAGTGTAGAATTGGAGATTTTAGAGTGACAAACTAAAATCCCCAATTTGACCTTAGTGTTTAAAACCTAAAGCGAGAGTTAGCCTTTAGCTGAAGGAAAGTGGGAGCCAGTATCCTCCTAGCCTAGCCACGGATTTAGGGAGTAAACCTTGGATTAGCCAATGATTTTTTATAACACTGTATCAGGGTAGAGAATTAAAGTTGCACCTATTTGACATAATACATATTAAAACCATTTATCTCATCTCATTTTACCAAAATCTCATTGTAGCAAGAAAGATGCTTTTTCACATAAGAAACCTTCATCACATAAACATAGTTTAGTAGTTTAGTTGTTACTGTTTTGTCGGCACTATTTTTGGTGTGGAGTTTGCCCGTAAGAAGCTGTCGGTCATCGGTATTAAAATCCCGTTGCCCGCTTCGTAAGGACGTTAAAAAGTTGGGTTTTGAAAAAAATGAAGTCAAACTGACTCCATAATTTTCATAGTTTAAATGAAAGAGCACTTTACCTCAAATCCTGTATCTATCTCGAAGGATAAACACAAGAATTGAGGGTGAGGCTCGATCAAATAAACTAAAGAAAGTTATG
>JXCR01149046.1:16768-28141 GCA_002079205.1 Phalaenopsis hybrid cultivar
CCCCCCCCCAAAAAAAAAAATATTGCACTAAGGATGACGTAAAGAACCAAATCAATCAACAAAATTTCTTAGAATAATTGTAAAACACTATTCATATATCTATCCATGTTGAGATATGTTGAGGTGATGTTATTAATTTATTGGGTATGATTCTTGAAATTTATATGATGTTATTACTTTGGATGGTTTGTGGACCTGTTGGTTGCTTGGTGTTCATTTACAACCATACTTTAGAAGTAAGATTTGGTATATTTCACATTTCTTGTGAAATGTTTAGTAGAAAAATTATGAAAAAAAAAAACAAAATGCTCAACTTACATCACCTAGCTAAAATCTAATCCTAAGTCTGGCTAAGAAAGAAAATGCAAGGGTTGAGGAGGTTATACCACGTTGTGGTTGATCAAAGTTCAGTTGTTGTTCGGGAAGAAGCTCTCTTCCTCATGAAGAGATTTAGGCAAAGCTCCAAGTACCGGCCTTTGCTCACTTGGACGATGAAGCTTTCCTTGCAAGGTGTTTTTTGGCTCCAAAACAATACCACACTTTGCTCTTCCTCTTTGTTTCTCAGACAAAGACGTCGGCCGAGAAAGAAAATATGAGAGGAAGGAAAAGGAAGGAAAATGGAGAAATGGACGAGGAAGAAGAAGAATGGAGAAGCTCTCTGAGAACCCTCCAAAAACTCTCTAGACACACATGTGATTGCTCCTCAAGCTCTCTGCCTCTCCCCCTGTTTCTCTGACCAAAACAATGACCTATATATATATATATATATATATATATATATATATATATATATATATATATATATATATATATATANTAAGTTCAATTGTTGCTCGGGAAAAAGCTCTCTTCCTCATGAAGAGATTTAGGCAAAGCTCCAAGTACTGGCCTCTGCTCACTTGGATGATGAAGCTTTCCTTGCAAGGTGTTTTCTGGCGCCAAAACAATACCACACTTTGCTCTTCCTCTTTGTTTCTCAGACAAAGACGTCGACCGAGAAAGAAAATATGAGAGGAAGGAAAAGGAAGGAAAATGGAGAAATGGACGAGGAAGAAGAAGAATGGANCTAATTGTACACGGATCTCGAGGAATCCGACGGTTGAAGATGGATTTCGTTTACTTCCTCACACTGCATCTTGGCATCTTGGCATCTTGGCATCTTGCTCGTACGTCCACGGTGAATGGTGGCATCGGACGGTGGATTTGTCGTTGTTGTCAGAAAAGTGTTGCGTCCATCTCCCCCAAAGTTTCTTTTCAATGAGATTTACGATTATTAGATATGATAGAAATTTACGTATGTATGGATTGATATTGCTCTATTGTAGGCGCCTACGATTAAAGAGAAATATTTTCATGCGGGGTATGCACGTAGTTATACATGCGTACTTCATTAACACCGCAATAACCCAATAATAACCTATAAATAATATCGAAATAGAACCCGCGAAGTTTATTGGGATTTTATATTATTGAAATTACTACCTCAATAACCTCCCAATAACCCTTTAATAACCGTGAAACGGAGGTTATGGAGGGGTTATCACGCACGCAGCTCTATGTGCATATTCCGTATGAAAATAATTCCCCCCAATCAAGGCATTAAAAAACTTTGCTCAATGATGGGTGCTCACGATCATCATTGGTAACAATCATCACTTGATTTTTATCATCTTATTATCGATGTCAATGAGCATTATCCAACTCTTATCATCTAATTATCATTACCTGACGACATTACTCAAAGTCCAGCTATCTCTAAATTGCTCTTGGCTACTAATGACACTAGCATATACCAGCTAATGTNTTAATTAAATAAATCAGAACCTTTAAGAAATCAACCTAGATATATTATTATAAGAAAATAGATATGAAAATATTGTAAATACTTTATTATGAATTAATATGTTGATCGGTATTAGACATATAGACATATATAGTGAACTATGAGATGCATGTCCAAATGACATAATACATTTTGTTTCGATCATAATAGAAGAAAAATTTTAATATTATGTGCATGACCAAAATCCCTTTGAGTCATGAAACCGCATTTGTTATGCGTGGAGTGTCTACTTGAATGATACGAGACTGTGTTCAGTCTCTCGTAGTCCAATACACCCATTCAGGCCTCCCGGTACGTGTCTCGAACATGAAACTAGAGTTGGTATCGATTTAGCCCTATCCCGGAAAAATTCACCGTCCCGCGACAATGGTTCTAACATGAAACATACTTGATGCCTATTTACATGTTTATAGACCATACTCCAACTATTAGGAACCTCTCGTGGTTAAGGGTAGTGACAAAATTATGTCGAGCACGTTTTGGGAGAATTAGAGTTCGGACTGACCCACACGCGCAGAGGTCCGAGACACCTACTAAAATCCGTCGTTTGAAGTTTCTTGAATGTTCATTTTTTAGTACAGAGTCATATTTTAGTGATAAACAACTTTTCGTAGCTTCTAGATTGGTCAAAGCCTTTCTACAGACATCCCAACGCAAATCTGATGATTGATTGCTCTACCTTCATAAATTTTCTAGCACTCATGAATAATATTTTTACAGTAATAAAGAGTTGTGCTATGTGACTTTCTAATAATGGTGATGTTGCTGCCCATTTTGGTCTTTGATGATTTATAACTTCTAATATTTATACCACAGCTATAAAACAACTGTTCTTATAATAACATTGGAAGATTTAAAAAGAGATTAAAACTGAGACAAGATATGATCAAATGGGTTAATACATAAAATTTTAGATTAAAAAAAATATATTAAAAAATTAATTCAAATGAGCTGTTTTTTTTTTAAATCTTAATGGTAAAAAAATGGTTTTTTATTTGAAAAAGTAATTTGTTAGTTTATGAGCATGATGTCACGGCCCTCACGGGCTAACTTATCTCAAGTTATTAGTATGACTTTAGAGTTCTTTTGTGGCACTAAATCAGTCTAATCCTCACAAACAAATCACTATAGGATGAAGAGCAGAGTTCACTAAAAGAGAGTGATTACAACTCTTGAATCATTTAGAGCCTTGGATGGATCCAAATGAGTGAGGGAGATGAATGGGGGGAGTGGTGCTTGCATATACATGTTCCTAGAACTTTCCCGAATGTTTTAGAGTTCAGCAAATTTCTAGANTTGTTCTTATAATAACATTGGAAGATTTAAAAAGAGATTAAAAACTGAGACAAGATATGATCAAATGGGTTAATACATAAAATTTTAGATTAAAAAAATATTAAAAAATTAATTTAAATGAGCTGTTTTTTTTTTTAAATCTTAATGGTAAAAAAATGGTTTTTTATTTGAAAAAGTAATTTGTTGGTTTATGAGCGTAATGCCACGGGCTAACTTATCTCAAGTTAATAGTGTGACTTTAGAGTTCTTTTGTGGCACTAAATCAGTCTAATCCTCACAACGCTTGGACTTACAAGCACAAATCACTATAAGATGAAGAGCAGAGAGAAGTATTGGAAAAAGAAATACTTCACTAAAAGAGAGTGATTACAACTCTTGAATCATTTGGAGCCTTGGATGGCTCCAAATGAGTGAGGGAGATGAATGGGGGAGTGGTGCTTGCATATACATGTTCCTAGAACTTTCCCGAATGTTTTAGAGTTCAGCAAATTTCTAGAGTTATGTTGAAGTTTCTCGAGTTGTTTGGAATGTTCTTCTTCTTTTAGTTTTTTTTCTAGAATAACGTGGAATCTTCTATAATTACTTGGATTGCTCTTTAAATTCTTGTCTTCTCTATATCTTCATTTCTCATGATTAATTTGTTAATTATTCTTGAAAATAGCAAAATATGACAAGGAACTTACAAAATATAATATTTTTAACATTCGGCAAATATTTTATTTTTATAAAATAAAAATAATATAATCATGTTTGAATAAATTTTTATCTATTTTAATANCTCTTGTCTTCTCTATATCTTCATTTCTCATGATTAATTTGTTAATTATTCTTGAAAATAGCGAAATATGACAAGGGACTTACAAAATATAATATTTTTAACATACGGCAAATATTTTATTTTTATAAAATAAAAATAATATAATCATGTTTGAATAAATTTTTATCTATTTTAATATTTGTAGACTATTAATTATTCTTATTTGAAATTAAATTCATAAATCATCCTCCTCAATTTTTAATTTTTTTATATCGAAATACTCTCGCACAAAATTATCATTTTTGGCATTAGTCGTGACGACACCGCCCAAGTGCGGGTCCCACTGCCATGGGACCCGCATAAGCTTTTTTGGGCTAAGGAAAGTAGCACGAAAATTTAAGATAAAATAATCTATTTTGCACCAGCAGTGTTCCTGAGCCAGTAAATTTTCACCCTATTAATCTAATTGTACACGGATCTCGAGGAATCCGACGGTTGAAGATGGATTTGGTTTACTTCCTCACACTGCATCTTGGCATCTTGGCATCTTGGTCGTACGTCCACGGTGAATGGTGGCATCGGACGGTGGATTTGTCGTTGTTGTCAGAAAAGTGTTGCGTCCATCTCCCCCAAAGTTTCTTTTCAATGAGATTTACGATTATTAGATATGATAGAAATTTACGTATGTATGGATTGATATTGCTCTATTGTAGGCGCCTACGATTACAGAGAAATATTTTCACGCGGAGTATGCACGTAGTTCTACATGCGTACTCGATTAACACCGCAATAACCCAATAATAATCTATAAATAATATCGAAATAGAACCCTCGAAGTTTATTGGGATTTTATATTATTGAAATTACTACCTCAATAACCTCCCAATAACCCTTTAATAACGGAGGTTATGGAGGGGTTATCACGCACGCAGCTCTATGTGCATATTCCGTATGAAAATAATTCCCCCCAATCAAGGCATTAAAAAACTTTGCTCAATGATGGGTGCTCACGATCATCATTGGTAACAATCATCACTTGATTTTTATCATCTTATTATTGATTTCGATGAGCATTATCCAACTCTTATTATCTAATTGTCATTACCTGACGGCATTACTCAAAGTCCAGCTATCTCTAAATTGCTCTTGGCTACTAATGACACTAGCATATACCAGCTAATGTTTAATTTTTTATAGTTATGATTAGCCTTCAACATTTCTTTAGTACTTTTCTTACTAAGAGGACGAGACAACTTTAATGTTGATTGAGGGTAAGAACTAATATTTTGCAATATCATCTTTATCAATAATGAATTCTCTCTTCTCATAATCTTCTTGTAAGAAAATTTCTATGTCTATTGACCTTCAAGTAACAATATAACAAAAAATTATAGCTCTATTGCTATAAGTTTTCAACGCATAACAAGCACAAATCAAGGCACCCATTTGCACTCGTGCAATCACAGCTCGTATCACTTTTTTGTTTTTTTCAGAGAATGCGAGCCAGATGGGCAATATACGTGATTCGAGCTTGTGAATATTTTTATTTTCAAGATCTCTACATCTCGTCCCAATTTTATGATGTATTTTATAATCATAATGTTTATTTTAAAATCAATCATACGTAGTTAACCAATTAAATAGTAAATTGCACTAAGTTTAAAGAGAAATTTTCTTACATATCACATAATTCTTATGCATTTGCCTATCTAACACCTAAATTTTAATATTTACATCCTTAACATCTTGGTATTAGAAACTTATGCATGAAACGGGAGTACAACTTACGTACCTTGAAAATATTAAAAATATTTTCTTAATTAATTTTTTTATGAAGGCATTTTCATAATCTTCTTTTTCAAAAAAAAAAAGGGCAATAAATAATAGGGATCAAATTTTTTATTATTTCTTTCAATAAATAGTACAAATTAGATGAGAATGGTTTATATAAATTAACCCCCCTTAACTTGAAAGGGTCTATATGTAAATACATAAAAATTGTGTGGTATGTATGTTAATTTCTCCATGATATTTCTATTGACTCATTTAAGCATTTTGGACTAAGAAAATCTCCACATCAATGAACAAACACTCTAAGTTGTTGTCATCATTGGAATCAACGCAAAATATGAAAATTACATGATATCATCACGCGTCGGTATATTTTTTATTTTAAAAATATTTGCAAAAGAACCACTCATTTCTTATGTATTTACCATGTAAACCAAAATATTTGGGGGTTATATATATAATTATGCTTTAGATATAAAAATTAATAAGAATTGAGTGGTGTGTATGTAAATCCCCGGTTTAGATATTACTTCTAATATGCGCTGCGCAATAGCTGAACATTTTGGATTAAAATTTTGTTGAATGGCTTAGGTAACATCCCATTCCCTAAATAGAGATATTTGGAATTAAATGTATTTTAATTAAAATTATTATTTTTATATCTCCTCAATTCTAATAGCCAATAATAATGTGTTCTTAATGTATGTCATCAACATGTTAGATATGCCATCAATCAGTTTTTATCATCCAATATGAATATTGAGGTGTGACACAAATCTTGAGATATTTTTTAAGTAAACAAATTTTAACCTTCAATTAAAAATCATCCATAACTTCGATTTCAATAAACTTACAGTCAAACTGGTTGGCTCGACAAGACGACTCAATGACACTAGAGTTGATTCAATATGCTGTAAAATCAAGTTGTTAAACTAATTTTGAAAATTTTGGATGATTAATTAAAAGCTTAAATAAATTCCAATCTGATAACCATATAGTCAAATTGAGTCTGTGTACATGACAAATCCAATGATCTCAAGATCACTCAATTCGGATATCGTTAAAGCATGTCAATGTTTTCAAATAATCGTTCATTTGAGGACATCCAATAGAGTGAAAATATTTATTTCTTATTATAGAGAGGCCTCTCTCATACTATATAAATAGAACTCTACCTGCTTCATGAAATGAGACCTAGACCGTAAACCAGGGGAAGGCTAGAGCTTGAAGGGAAAGGAGCTGAGGTCTAGTGTTCTACACGAAAGGTCCAGAGCACGCCACCCGCTCCTGTAGTAGCCAACCACCGTCGACCAACAAACCTCCTTTCAGAGTCACGAAGTCGTACGTTATTGAGTAACGAAACACCGTGCGGAGTAGTGATCAACCTTGTGGAATAATGAAGCCTCCTACAGAGCAACACACCTCGAACGGTGCATAACAATGCACTCGAAGACGGTGTAACACACCCAAATATGATGTAACATGCACCCCGAATACAATGCAATAATGTACCCTAAAAATGGTATAATGACGCACCACATAGACGGTGTAACAACGTACGTCAAATATGATGCATGCAGTACAACGATGCCTCCCAAAAATTGTGTAACAATGCACCTTATAATAACAGTTCTACAATCATCGTACTCATAATATGATGACTTTCTTCAAACTTTTGAAGCTCTCTAATTGCAACTACCACTACGACCTACATGCATGACTACATTCTATGCAGTCTACAACTCACACAGGTCCCAACTCCGGTCTCTTTGGGCCTACATACATTATTATAGCTCATGCAGCACTCAACTCCAATCTCTGTGACCTACAGATGTCATCATGTCTCATGTAGCTCCCAACTATAGCCTCCATTGCCTACAACATTTTGTGAGTTGATGGAGCTCCCAGTTCTAACATCTGCAACCTACGAACATTATCACATAACTCATGCATCTTTCAACTCTAATCTCTGCGACCTATAGACATTATCTACGCTTATGCAGCTCCCAACTTTGGCTTTTATGAAATACGAACATTATCACAACTCAAGTAGCTCCCAACTTTAACCCTATGATCTAAGGATGATATCACACGTCATGTGACTCCTAACTCTTGTCTTTGTGGGTTACGAATATTATCATAACTCTTGTCTTTGTGGCTTTCATATCACACCTTGTGCGCTACAACCACCCTCTACAACATTCTCCGCTGATTACTGCCTCCATAGCAATCAACTACGATCTACATGATCCGTTACAAATTTCATTACTGAAACCCCATTATACATCAACTTATAATGTCATCTTCCCTAAATCAGGAGCATAATAACCCCATGTACACACCATTACATAATGTATCATTTAATTTGGCTAGACCCCATGATCGTCTCCTATTTTTAGAATTTTTCACGTAAAAATTTCTCTACATATCACTTTAATTACTTGGCTGTGTTATATTTTTGTGCAACAATATGACTCTAAATAATCAATCTAATCTTGCAAATCTTTCGTCACATATCAATATTATTTATTAAATTATTTCTATCTTTATATAAAGCGCTATATTCATTCAAATAGTCCCACACTAAAATTGAAAATGAATTAATTATATGAAAGAAATATTCTCATGTTAATTTTTATGTCATATTAATATTCAATTAATTTTATACTATTTAATAAATTTCAAGTTGTCTCAAATAATAAAATTATGAATGATGGATTGTAAGCATTGTAAATAATTAAAAATAAAAAATATTAATAATTTCACCTTTTTATATTTAAAAAAAACCATTCCAAAGAATATAAATGATCAAAATTTCATAAAATTTATTTAAATTTTGAAGCATTACATGTACTTTAATAATTAAAAAAATATATAATAAGAATAAATAGACGTAAATAATATATATATATATATATATATATATNCCTTTTCTAGTATTAGTTCCTTGAACTCACTATCTTCTAGGACAATCAATGCTAGTCCAGTTGGAGTCTCTTTCATGTGCTCGGCTTGAATCACTGGTATCTCTCTCGTCAACTGAGCGCTGCTACTCATTTCTGACGTCTTCATTCTCTCCTATGCCGCTATCAATTTTTTCAACTACTTCCTACTCAGTGAAAGAGATTCCTTGCCCTCCTGTTTATAAAGTCAAAATCGTGACACTTGAAGCATTTTCTGACTGTGATGGATTTGAGAGTGATGGTAGTCTCCGTAATTTCTCCACTCTGGACTGATTTCTTCTCGAACGGGGTTGGCTTGCGTGCTTCACCAGGTGTATTCTTGTTGTATGATCCAATGACTAAACCTTATTTGAAGAGTATTATGAACCTGCTAGTGTTATGTTATTTCTCTACCTTTACTAAGATCTAGACATCCTATAATATCACACAAAGTTGTAATTGCACTACGTTGCCAATTGACGGTCTCAATTTTCCTAAATATCGAGTTATGGTGTTCTCCTCAGCTCCATTAGCTCGCATCTAAAAATAAGCTCCTCGAACTCAATCATATAATCATCTACTGCAAGGTGACTCTGTTGTAAGTGATGAGGTCTCAAGAATGACTTTTATGTAATGTGATGGTATGTAGTTGTATTGCATCTTCTTTTTCATCTTGGACCATAAAGTGGTTTATTTTTTTCTCTCGCAGTGGCGTTAATGCTTCAAAATTTTCCATCACAGAGATGTGCTCTTCTTTAACTTTGCGGTGGCTAACTTTACTCTTCTATCACGTAGATATTCTTGTATTCAAAAACTTGTTCCACTGCCTGGAGCCATTCAATGATCTTAACCAGATCCAAGCGACCGCTAAAATCCGACAGGTCAAACTTCACTCCAAAATGCCGACTCTTCTTCTGCCAGTCCATGTCAAATCAACAGAGTATTAGTTCTTCATCAAAATGAAAGGGATTCGCTTTCTTCACTCGATCAGGTGAGTCACCGTTATGACACCAAGTTGTCTGCTCTCAATGGCGACAAACTTTCGTTGTAGTTGGAGGATTTTTCTATGCATGTCTTCCATAGTGAGCTCCTGAAACCACATTAAGAGTTTCTTCTTGGAGGCATGGTGTCTCTTTCTTCCAATGAAAGTTTTGGTAGAAAAGAAGATTTCAGGTTAGGGTTGGTGTTAGAGTTAAGTGAATGATGTAAATTTACTTTGGTGTGGGCGTTAGGTTAGGTTGTATTGTTTATTAGTTTGTGTTAAAATGACAAATCTCTAAAAATTTAGTGTTTTCGGGCTCTAATACTATATGACACCGTTCTAAGGCTCCTAGAAGGTGTTTAGAAAAGTGATTTGGCAAAAAATGATTGTCAAATAACGGGTGAAAATAGGTCATATGTACGACATATAGAATAGTATAATGGTCGTCCAGACTGAAAACAGTAGTCAAACGACGAAACGTCGGGGAGGGTACACCACATGTTCCTAAGGAAGATAGAGAAACACCACTTGCAAAAAATAGATGATACAACACTTCTTAGAGCAAATTTCAGATATTACAAAATTCATAATACATAAAATCAAAGCTAGTGTATCAAAACAACAAAAAGACAAAATATATAAGAGCTCCCCAATAGAAAATAATTTAATTAGAATTAAAGAAATAGGAAAAATCAAAAAAGAAAGAAAATCGGGATAGAATCAGAAACCAAGTCAATCTTGGCTAGTTGGCACCCATGATCACAAAATTATGTGATCCCATGGAATGCCAGGATTCTGCGAACATTTGGAATTGCATGGAATCAAGCAAAATCATGTCATTCCACAAGCTCCCGCGTCATGAAGTTTAAGTGCTAGATATTTAAATAAATAGAAATTGAGTGGCATGTATGTAAATCTTCCTATTATGTTTTATTATGTTCAATTTTGGGCTATGCTAATAGCATTAAATGGTTAAAGATGGTTCAAAATTTCAAAGCTAGTTTTGGCGGGGAAAAAAGGTCCTCAAGCTATAAACCCAAATGCTGCCATGGACAACATCCACCATTGAATGTGCTGCATTGCTACATGTGGGCCTCATAGTCATTTTTATATAAGCAAAGGCAACCATAACTATCACTATGATTTTTTCTTTTTTGGTAAATCCATTTAGAGTCTGTTTGGGATAGTTTTATATCTGCTTGTCCTTTTCAGATCACCTCCATAATTCTGTCTGAAAAATAGTTTCTTTCTGCCTTCTAAAACTTTACGTGATGAAAACTGTTTTTTTAAATATAATCTGTTAAAGTATGGTAGTTATAAGAAAGTTGTCTGATTTTTTGAGATATATATATATATATATGACCGACGATGATTCGAGTATGACGTCGGCAGCGGCAGCAGACTCTGCTAGGGTTTCACTCAATGGCGATTCCCGGCAGTGATTTCTCGATTTCTCTCTTTCTCTCCGTCGTCTCCCACGACGACTTTTCCATGCCCTCGCAGCTTTCTCGATTACACTCGCTCACAGTCGTCCTATTGTCGATGACACTCGCTCGCGTCGTCTCTCCTCACCCGCAGTCGACGACGCTCGCTCGCAGCTCCTCGTTAGCCGTCGTGGCTTGCACCGTCACTCTTGTACTCGACAACGCTTCTGTCGCCCTGCCTGATAGACAATTTCCCTTGAAGTCTGCTCGCCTTTTTCTAGCGGCTCGCCTAGCCTCTCTGGAGATGGCCTGAGTGCTGAGAAGGTGCAACCCGATCA
>JXCR01149046.1:36050-50080 GCA_002079205.1 Phalaenopsis hybrid cultivar
TCTGCTCTGAGAAAGCTCTCACACAATATATGAATATTGACAAGTATTTCTAGAATCAATATCCAAAAGCTCCAAACCATTTAACTACCAATCTTCAATAGAACAGTAACTAAGACAAAATCAAAGTAATCTAAAAGTAGAATACTTGAGAAAAAAGTGTCAAATGATTCCCAGACCGTTAACAAGAGGGCATTTAGTTCTATAGTTCCTAAAATGTCTTTAGTCCCCAAACTCTTGTAATATGAATTAGAATAGTCCTCAGTGAAAACTATTTTAACCCCATTAAATCAATTTATAGACTAATTTAACACTTTTATAAACTCCTGGACTAAAATGGCATCATCTAAATAGTGAGGAGATTATTTTAAAACTTTACTCGAATACTAAAAGATTTGAAAAGTCAATATGCAAACTATGCTATATGAGACAAAAAAATTTATGATACGAGGACTACTCTAAGAAAATCTTTTATCACGCATACTATATTCGACAAGAAAGCATCACATTCTATCACACAAAAAGTAGATTGCAATAATACGAGGCAAATAAAAATGGAAATTCATCAGAAGCATATTAAATTCAAGAGCAAGCATGAAATGCAGATTAGGGTTGTGTATTATTTGGTAAAAACTGAAAAAACAAACCAAGCCGAACAATTCTGATTGATTCGGTTTTTTATTTTTAGAACCTCAATATTCAATTTTCGATTATTAGTTCAAATTTATTTTATATTTAACCAAACAAATTGAAAAATTAAAAATTCAAAATTAAATGGATGACTCCTGAAATTAAATTGAAATTATACATGTAAGATATGTTGATATTTATTCACAACCAAATTCTTACTAACAAACAAATTTTTGTTTGTTCGTGACCCAATCGTTTTAAACCGAATTGAATTTCAGTTTGGTGGTTCAGTTTTAACAAAATCTTCTTTGGTATGGTTTTTCGGGTTTTAGATTTCAATTACAATCGGTTTCACCAATTTGGAAACCGAACCATCCAAACCAGCGGAATGCTCTAATACAGTTGGATCAAGTAGAGAAAGAAAAGAGTTAAGATTCCAGAGAAAATTAAGCATGACACTTGCCTGGCAATGAATCCCAAACTGAGTCATCAAATCCAGTATCATGGAAGTTCACAGGAACGGTTGTAGGAGAAGAAGCAAGAAGGAATTTCCAATATCCGCTTAAGGACTTAACGTAGGGTAAACCCTTTACCCAAAACTCAGCACTCTCAAGAGCACCGGAAACTGCCTCATCATTCCATACTGCAGAGTTGGAAAGCAAGAAATCTACATTACTCCGCTCATACCAATATTTGAGAGAACCTACACCACAANACCAATATGAAATTGCAATAATTTAAAATTGAAAAGTACATATAAAAGAACTAGGTCAATAAAAACGTACGAACTCTAAAAAGATGCTTTCCGACCAATTTTTACATAAAGGCCATCTGAAATTTTCATAACTACAAATTGATCATTCATTTTTTTTAAATATTATTTTTTTTTTCTGTATTTTATTTTAATCTACGTTGTGACGTAAATAAGGAGTAAACGGACTCTTATGGCGTCCAAATTCATATCTTAATTTAATAAGAGACTTTCCAAGTTTTCATCAAACATAATATTTGACAAAAATAATTCAAAAATATAATAAAAATGGTTATTTACTCACACACCACAAAATTATTGTATATTTATTTATTGAATGCTTAAAATTGATATTTACATGCATACCATTTAAAATTTCAAAATCATATCAAAAATATCATATATACTATCTTCGTAAGAGTGAATATGGCTATCAAAATGTTCGTTACTCACAAAGTGTTCGTGTTTGCTTTGTTTGTTTTGCAAGATAGTCCAACATGAACAACTTTTTGGAGCTCGATTTATAAACGAGCCGAACATAAGCAAATCTTTGTTCTTTAACGTTAAGCTTATTTTGGCTCGAAATAAATAAATAAATAATTTAAGAAAAGTTTATAAAAGCTAAAACAAAGGCTTAGCAAAGTAAATAAATTTAAATGGAGCCGGACAAGAACAAATTATTAACGAGTCTTTTTGAACGTGAGTCGGACACGACCAAACTCCAAGCACACTCATATTCGGCTTGTTTGCAGGATTGTGGCGTACAAATAACTCCAAAACTCGTGGCGTACGAATAACTCGGAAACTCCCACCTTTTTACTCCTTGACAAATATAATATTAATATGAGCTGAAAGGTATGTATGTAATATCAAAATTGTAAGTATTAGATATGAAATAACCTAAGAATTATATATCAAAATTTGTCTATTACGTACATAAATACATAAAAAAGATGTGATGTATATGTAAATTTCTCTAAACAAAATGCAATGACACGCTAAAACAAAGAGCTGTGATCGAGTAAACATCGGCCGACATGAGATTGCAACCCAAAAATTATTATTAAAAGAAAAAAAAAATGATGGTGCAAAATTGAAAAGAGAGGAACAAATTAATTACTTTTTTTTATTATCTTCATTTACTTTTTATTTTTCATTTATCATTATCTTTTGACTAATAAATTTCGTATGGATAGATTTATCAGCTAAAACAACGNACTAAAAATTATTATTATAAGAAAAAAAAAATGATGGTGCAAAATTGAAAACAGAGGAACAAATTAATTACTTTTTTTTATTATCTTCATTTACTTTTATTTTTCATTTATCATTATCTTTTGACTAATAAATTTCGTATGGATAGATTTATCAGCTAAAACAACGGAGGGTTTTGCAGAATTTGGGTCAAAGCCGTCTCCATCCTCCCACAGATTCATGTCGTTTAGTTCATTTCCGGCCAAAAACTGTGCCATAAGAGAGCCGAATGCTTAGGGTCTCTTCATCCTCTCCATACTTTGATTCCACCTCTCTCCCTTGTTATAAAGCATTGATCGATCTCCATGGAAATCCAGAAGACCGCCAGCAGCTAAAGTTCCGATCTTTGTGGGATTAGAGAGTGAGGTAGGGCGTGAGAGAGNCCTCCCTTGTTATAAAGCATTGATCGATCTCCATGGAAATCCAGAAGACCGCTAGCAGCTAAAGTTCCGATTTTTGTGGGATTAGAGAGTGAGGTAGGGCGTGAGAGAGATGAGGAAAGTGGTGATCGGATCGGTGGTGATCGGCGCGGCGACGGCGTGCGCTGTTGCGGCGCTGATCGTGAAACACAGGATGAAGAAATCGGGGTGGTGGGCAAAAGTGGAGGCGATTGTGATGGACTTCNTTTTTCTATCACACAAAAAACCCAAAGCATTCCTCCACATCAACCAACCAACTTGAATTCTACTATTAACATCCCCATTAATATCACCATCACTTTGAACAACGGACCCAAGATATTTAAATCGTTCACACCTTTTAATAATTTGATCACCCAAAGTCACACCTCTGTCACTAGAGCTTTTACTACTAAAATTACATTCCATGTATTTAGTTTTAGTTCTACTTAAACGAAGGCCTTTAGACTCCAATGTAGACCTCTATAATTCAACTTTGAGATTTATTATGCACAAACATAGAGAAACTAAAATTCGAGAATTGATTTCCAAAGATTTGTAGATAGTATACACAATCGTATGTAGTTAGGCCTAATATGTAATTAGTCATATCAAATATAAGATTGAATTATTTCACAATGAGTTTTTTTCAGTTTAAGGGAACATGATTAGTCTTTTGTTGGTTGCAAAAAATACTTTTTGCCAACAAGTAAAAAGTGGGTTCTCTTTTGATTTCAGGATCCTCTTGATTTTTATGTAAAGATGAGTCGGTGATTTTGACTCGTAGAAATTATTTTTATAACTTTTGCCTTGAAAGCAAATGTTTTTTTTAATATGGAAATTACTTTTATAGCTTTAACATTCAACTTATGTTGATGATGATTTTCTTATAATTCAAAGTTTGCATTAAGAGGACAGAAAGACAACTAATGAAGTATATATATCTATTTTAGTGATGAGAAAGGATTATTTTATGCATTGGACCTTGGAGGAACTAACTTCCGTGTAATACGTGTCCAATTGGGAGGAAAAGAACAAGGTGTTATTAATCAGGAGGCCGAAGAGGTCTCTATTCCACCACATCTGATGGTTGGGAGCTCCTTTGTACGTGTAGCTCTGGAGTATTTCTGTTTTTTTCTTTTTTTTTTTTCATGGTATATTTCTGCTTTCTTTTCTGATTTACCAAATCCTTTTTTTTTGTTTTTTTTTTTTAGGAATTATTTGATTTCATTGCGGCAGAGGTAGCAAGATTTGTTAATTCTGAAAGTGAAGAATATCAGCTTCCTGCTGGCAGGCAGAGAGAACTTGGGTTCACTTTCTCTTTCCCTGTGAGACAGA
This sequence comes from Phalaenopsis hybrid cultivar, assembly GCA_002079205.1. Classification (NCBI taxonomy): domain Eukaryota; kingdom Viridiplantae; phylum Streptophyta; class Magnoliopsida; order Asparagales; family Orchidaceae; genus Phalaenopsis; species Phalaenopsis hybrid cultivar. The sequence continues at coordinate 40,419 of JXCR01149046.1, forward strand.
CTTCACTTTCTTCTGGCACTCTTATCAAGTGGACGAAGGGCTTCTCCATTGAGGAAACGGTTAAAACTTTTTACCCTCTATTTTTTTGGCTCACTAAAAATCTTTATTTTATTGAAGATACAATTTGGACTGATTTTTATAAAACTTGTGATTGGGATTATAGTGAATCCTAAATAATAGTATCTCTAATTTTTGGTAACATCATTAATTTTCTTTTTGAAAAATAATTAACTTTGTTTGAAACAATTAATTTGGTAGTTGAAACTTGTGATTTTATCGATCTTCGATATGATGTGTTTTAGTTCATGAATTCTTTTATATTTTTGACATCCAGTCATGAAAAGTGAAATCCAAACATTGAAAAGAATTTACACCAACAAAAGTTATCTGTTTTCCATTACTTTATATATTGTGCTTGAAAGAGATGGTCCATATTGAACGATAAAGAAAAGGCTTAAAATATAATCAAAACTTAGCTAGTGGGCTAAGTGTTTTGTGGTTTGAATTGATGTTCTTTGCATGGGAATTATGGTTTGCATGCATTTCTTCTCTTTGGGCTAACCTTGAAATTGTTTGGTCTTCATATGTTGGTGAACTTCATGTTTAGTTCTTTATTTGGCCGTCTCATTACACATTTAGTTAACACTTCATACTAATTCTAATCCTAATGAAGCCTTCACCTTACAAATATTACATAAATGGTAAAAATAAATAAAACTACCCCATACAACGGTTCTCTCCTTATGTATCATTTTGGCTTATTTTTTATCACGACCATTGTCTTGATTCTTGCATATGATTTCCATTTGTTGAAGATTTACCATTTGATGGAGGCTTTTTAATTGCCCTTGAATGGACAATTGGTTCTTCATGAAGGACATAGGTGGTTGTTCGATATTTGTGAGAAAAAGAAGTAAAAGCTGCATGCATAATTAGTATATATTAAAAAGAAGTTATAATCAATATCAATATTCTTTATTTGAACACCCAAAGGTGATCATGCATGCCGTTACATTTCACGCAGATGCATCTATTTCAACATTTTGCTATAAGAATAGAATTTATCTAATTATCAATGGAAGAAATATATCAATCATGATTTAGGATTTCTAACAAAGAATAACTACACAAATAAAATAACTAATCATTGTTTTGAAGTTAGCTTGCGCACATTAGAACTATGAGCTAATGGTTGTTTTTAAATGAGAAATAGCTAGCTTACAAGTCGCAATCAATCAAACTCCTTTGGATTAGTTGGCCATATCATGGTTAACATTGCTTGGAATTCAGTTCTCCAAACATTGACTACAAAATGAGTGTGTGGCTTCAATGACCAATCAGATGCTAATGTGATTTCTCATATTTGCACGCATTCTTCTCAAATGACAACTCTGCTCTTTGGGACCTTGATTTTCTTATTGTCCCTTCAAAAATGGTTTCGTGGGAGGCATAGAGACATCACCTTCATTGGAGAGTAGCATCACACGAATCACGGTCGCAGATGGCTTGCTCTTATACATGTAAGGCCTTTAACATTTACCCTAGCAAATAGTGGGCATGAGGGGCAAGCAGAATACCCAAATACGCTTGAACCATTAAATGGCTTAACCAAGTAATAGGCTTTGCTGTTTTAACTTTAAGCTATTTAATTCAATTTTTTATTTATCACATTTTTGCTTCTTTACTGGATCCAATAACTGAGAACCAAATATTTTAAAATTTTAAAGCAGTATTAAAACCCGTAGCACCGAAATCAAACCTAATCATCCAAAAACTTTGGCTTGATTTGGTTAAACAGTTATTCCCAATTAGTGCACTCTCTTATAGATAATTAAATATACTCTTTTGCAACTAGTGAAGTTTTAAATTTATCCACACTTTCATTTGCTTTGTATTTAACTGTAAAGATTCATTTATATTCAATTAAACTTTCCAAGTGGAAGTTCAGAAACACCCTACATATCATTCTATTCTAAGGCCTAAATTTCTTTCATTATAGCTTTCTTTCACTCGGGATTTGTGAGAGCTTCATGAACATTAATTTGAATTTGTATTTTATCAAGAGAAATTACAAAAGCGCAAAATATAGTTGAAAGACTTTGTAAGTTATGAAATCATAGATTGTTCATTTGGGGTATGATCTCACCTATTTCCTTGAATCAAGCTATTATAAGTCATGAAATCATAGATTGTGTTTGGAACATGATCTCACCTATTTCCTTGAGGCAATAGAATGTTAAAGATCAATTTTGTTATTCATGGATTTATTTTTAGAAGTCTGTACATTATTGTTCCTTAAACCAGTCTAGGGATCTTAATTTTAGTAGATGTATATTGATAGCTCCATTTTTTTGTTTTCATTTTCCATGTAACTCATTCTCTATAGGTTGGGTGTATTGATAAAGTGATGACTGAGTTTGTGGCAGTTGGTTGGATGTGCTTATAAAGTGAAGCGGAAGTTTATGGTTTTGGTTAGGCTGCAATAGGCTGAATGAAAGGCAATGAGAAATGTGCACTGTCCTTTGATTTGAATAAATTCATCACTTTTAGAGGAGTTTTGAGAAGGTTTTCTGAGTTTGAAATCAATTGCTAGTGTCTAATTGCAATCAACTACATTAAGATTTTAACAAAGTTCTTCATTTTTCGATACCATTGAGCCCTTATAATGATCCCTTATTTGTAAAATTGTTATTTTTTTGTTTTTCTAATTTCTCATAATTTGTGTTCAACGTCATATGATAATTTTGTGTTTTTATCATTTTTAACTCATAATTTTTGTTGCATTGAAACTAGGTTGGCGAAGATGTAGTCTCCGAGCTGACAAAAGCCATTGAAAGACAAGGTCTTGATTTGCGTGTTGCCGCACTTGTGAGCTTCTTTGCCTCTTCTTTCTACAAAAAATTTATTTTGCATCATATACCGATTTTAATTTTAACAGCAATCATTTAAATGTAGGTCAACGATACTGTTGGGACACTAGCTGGAGGACGCTATTATGATAAAGATGTCGTCGCTGCTGTTATTCTAGGTACAGGCACGAACGCAGCATATGTGGAGCGCGCACACGCTATTCCGAAGTGGCACGGCCTGTTACCAAAATCAGGAGAGATGGTAAGAAGATTTAACTATACTTTCCTTTTCGCAAAAGTTGAGTTTTTGAAGTGGCACAGAGGAGTAGATGCGTTGGGTGAAAGAAACTGCGGCTATATTAGACTTAAGTGTTGATTATTTAAAGTTTTTTTGATTGGATCAGTGAAGAAATGCTGCATTATGTAGGTGATCAACATGGAATGGGGAAATTTCAGGTCATCTCATCTTCCTTTGACAGAATATGATCTCTCATTAGATACTGAAAGTTTGAATCCTGGAGAACAGGTATGATTCTGTTTCACATTTTTGAGCTGCTAGGCGAATATTTATATACATGCCACCACTTAATTCTTATTTATTTGCATATCCAACATCTATACTTCAATTTTTACATATATGACACCGCACATATGCTTCAAAAGATGTGTTTCTCTTTTTAAAAGTTAAAATAGTGGTATTTGTGATGTGATACGAAAGATTTGAGCGGTATAGATGTAAAAAGTGAAATGTAGGTGTCAGATAAATAAATGCATAATTTTGCCATTTTGGCATTTCAGAGTTCTTTGGGATATTGTATTTGGAAGTATATATTTCTCATGTTGTAAACTTATGTGGTAATTTGGAATTTGCAGATATTTGAGAAGTTAATTTCAGGAATGTATTTGGGAGAGATTCTTAGAAGAGTACTGTTGAGGTTGGCAGAGGAGGCTTCTTTCTTTGGGGATATTGTGCCTCCAAAACTTATGGTTCCGTTTATACTGAGGTATGCCTAGGGGTAAAATTACACACAGAGCACCCCAAACTTTTGCTATTTACAAACCAAGCACCTTCCATCCATTTTTCAAATTCTCACTCACATATCAACATTCATGATAAAACCCAAGCCCATATTTTTCATTTTTATCAAATTTTCAATGGTTTGATCGAGACGCGTAAATGCATCTGTTCGATAGTTCAAAAATCAACCTCGGTGCATGATATGCGAATATGAATGTTTATGGTGCTCTGTGTATGATTATCCCTAACTTTTGATATTTTTAGCGAAGGAATCGATCATCTCACATAACATGCTTGTCATATTTTCATTTTTGTTCCTTTAGATGTCAATCTAGCAAATTGACAAATAACAGTATGTTTATATATTTAGCACCTATTTTATTTTGGGCATTTATATTCATACCACCATATTTCTATGTATTTATATATTTAACACCTAAACTTCCTTTTTTTACATTTATACCATCCATTGTTTTTTTTACACATTCTGATCACCTAAACTTGCAGAACACCGCACATGTCTTCAATGCATCTTGATACATCCTCAGATCTCAAAGTAGTCAGTAGTAAATTGAAAGACATTATGGGGGTATGCATTCATCTATATATAATTTACTTTGCACGCAAGAACATAGATTCAGCTCATTAATGCCATTAATCTCATCATATCTTCCATGTTCCAGATNATCATCTATATATATAATATACTTTGCACGCAAGAACATAGATTCAGCTCATTAATGCCATTAATCTCATCATATCTTCCATGTTCCAGATAACAAATACCTCACTAAAAATGAGGAAAATGGTGGTGAGGCTCTGCGACATCATCGCCAAGCGCGGCGCCCGGCTATCCGCCGCCGGCATCTTCGGCATTCTGAAGAAGCAGGGAAGGGATGTTCCCTCCGAGAAGCAGAGAACGGTGATTGCTTTGGATGGCGGGCTGTTCGAACACTACACAGCATTCAGGAATAGCTTGGAGAGCACTCTCACGGAAATGCTCGGCAAAGAAGCTGATTCTTCCGTCATCATAACGCATGCCAATGATGGCTCCGGCATCGGTGCGGCTCTCATCGCCGCCGCGCACTCCCAGTATCTGGAGCTGGATTCTTCCTAAAGCTTTCATCTTGGTTCCAGGCTCCCCTCCATTTTTTAGGAGAACTCTGGTGAGGAGAAAAAAAAAACGTTCTTTTAAAAAAAAAAAAAAAATAGAGCAAAAGCCATGAGATGGTCCAGCATGTGTGCAATAATGCTTGCTGATAAAGCAGGGGCGGGATGCAAAAATTGGTTGGTTGATGCCATTCCAGCCTGCAAAATTTTCAGGTTATTTTACCAAAGTGTGTTTGTTATAAGAGGGAGGCTAAGTTTATTTGCCTCATCAACTAAGTTGTTGTTCTTTTTATCATCATTTTTGTTTTATTATTCAAAAACGTTAGCTGGAACTTAATATTTATGCTTTTTGTTCAATAAAAGCTGGACTGGCTGTTGTATTCTTTTCTTACTAAATCATTTAAGCTGTTCCTCCTATATATACATATATTCTTCACTATGTTTGCATACAAAGATATATTGTTAATCTTTAATTATTGATTATAATTGTGATTTTTATTTCTATTTTAATGCGGCATTATTTCATTGTTAGGCATAAATATGTCTCAAAAATCAATGTGCAGCATTTCATATAATGTTTTTTTTTTTAAAGTTAATATACTTAAATTTATGTGATATTTTGCATTTGTTAATAAAAAATAAATAAATAGCAGTTCAATTCATCATTCTAGATGTTAGAAATATTATAACTGATGCGTGAGTAATTTCTTATTGTTTCAGCATTGCACCAAAATCTAACAGACATTCAGATAGAAGTAAGCAACCATTAGCGACGCCAAAAGTTTTTTTGTGAAAAATCCTAAAAAGGAGAAAATTCACTGGGCCTAGCCTAAATGAAATGATCAATTATGTAATTTTGAATACATGGGTCTAGTCTTCTGTTGAATTGGGGATGAAGTTAAAAAAATAATTTTTTTAAATGTATAATAGTGGTTTGTCGATAATAGACATAGTCTAGTCGTAATTAATGTAGTTATCGATGAAAGTAGGCTATAAGGGTTGTAATCGGTTGTTACGGATACAATAGTCTGTCATAAACGTTGTAGGCCGTGGTCGCAAACTTGTCTTATAGGCAGTAGTTGAATCCATGATAGTAATTGGTCATATGAGTTGCGGATGGTCATTTCAAGAGCGTAGGTTGGCCATTAAGGTCGTAGTATAAAGTTGCAAGAGTTGTGAGCCATGTAGGTCGTAGTTGGTCACATTAGCTGTAACGGTGAGTTGTGACAATGTTCATAGATCGTTGAGATTGTAGTTAAAAGTTGCACGAGTTATGAACCACGTAAGTCGTAGTTGTAACGGTGAGCTGTGACGGAGGAAAGGTGACCCAAGGTGGATGCGGCTGCGACTACCAGAAGATGCGCCTGCCATAAGAGGTTGCAATGAAGGCGGCCTGAGGTGGAAGCAGCGACGACAGCGGCGGCCCGANATGATTTAGAAAATTCTACCAAAATTTATATGAGTTTCCTATGGCCAGAGTAGTCTTTAAAAATAATTTCATGATTTTTAAGAATAAAAACATCACTTTTTTGAGCAAACCCCAATTTGCTTAAAACATTTAATTTGGAGAACATAAAGATCAAAATCATTTGATTTTTGTTCTCCACTGTGGCTTAGAAGTCAAAAAATTCACCATAAAAATTTCAAAAAATTTTGAGATCATTTGATATTTTTAATTGATTTTTAAGATCATTATNTGGATAACTCTTAATTATTTTTGTAAGATGGTTTACAAATGAAAATATCAAAGTAATAAAATTACTCATAATCAATAAAAAATAAAAAAAAACTAAAAGGAATAGATTATCAACACTATTGTTAAAGAATTTAGTAATATAATCAAAAAACTAAATTGTTGGATTATAAATCATTTTGCAGATCATGTCTAAGGAATATAACGTTAGTCCAGATGAAAGAAGAAGAGAAAAGAAAGACTTGAACACTTTAAATTTTTTAGTGAGGATTCTGTTCGTAGTTCCCTTTCATGAAAATGATCTTCCTATTATATAGTTCATAAGCAGGATCTGTAAGTTACATAGTTTTCTGCTATTAAAAAGGGAATGCTGCTATAATTAATGAGTTGTTCATACATTTATAACTTGAATATCATTTATTCAAACCTCATAACTAATACTAGTGTCTCTATGCTTATGTAGCTACCTTGAACATAGCTTCATATTCGTAACTATCCAATTTGGTTGTTTGGAGTTCAATTGGTTGGTCGTGATTGATTCGGAGACTCAACATCATTTGGTCGTCTTCAATGATCTTTGGTCGCGTATTCTGTGAAAACTGAATATAAATATGTGTCATCCTAAGGTAGAATTATTTCATCATGCAAAGGATAAATCAATGTAATTCGACAAGCCTACCTTCGGTTTATATTTCTATACTAAAGTACCTCATCTTGGGCAACCATTAATTTTCATGATGATAGTTACTGGGTGATTAGTACTGATGAGGCTATGTGATGCTTGTAGGGTCGTTCATTCTCTACATTCGTTCATTCTATGAGATCAACAGATCATTTGCACGAATAATCCATGTCCTTCATATCTCCAATTATTTCTCCTCGAGATTCGAGTATATAATTATATACATTACTGATGTATATAATTAGTTTCACAATTCTCTTACTTATTTGAAGTGATAGCTTCCAAAAGAATAAGAGAACTAAATAACATGATTGTTCATATAAATAATAATAAATATCTATCTTAATTTATACTCCCTTAATTTTTGTGCCCTTTTTTTATAAATAGGGCGTTGAGTGCATTTTCCACCTTTTCCATCCCCTGCATCTTGCTCTTGTGAGTCAGTCATCCAGGCGAACAAATATCTCTGGAGCCAATAAAACCAGTAAGTGAGAAAGCCTCGTTGAAGGCTTTTGAACTTACAATTTGTAGAGCCCACCCTGCAGGAGACGAAGAAAAAATAAAACTGAATAGTTCCCATCCACTCCTTAAGGAAAAGGTGGGCGAAGAGTCACATCCGTTTGTAAAAAGGAAAGAAGATGAGACAAAAACAGTCGGCAAAAAGAGGCTGGTCGAATCGACAGAATCAGTTAAACATCCGTCTACCAAACAACCTCGTGTGGAAGAGGTTGATGAATCATCTGACTCGGAACCACTTATGGGAAGGAGGCTGAAGGGAGGAAAAGCATTGGACTGTGCGCTGCTCCGTCACCATCTGGCCCAATTACGGTCTGAGGCGGGGGAACCCCCAGAGACGACTGTGTAAGTTCAGCCACCGAACTTTTCAGATCCTTCGTCCTCCAGCTTTGAAAACTATTCAAGATGATGCTTCACCCAGTGACGATGAACTGCTTCGTAGTTTAGCCGACGAGGCTATGAGGATTGAAGCTCTACCAACTGCAGATATTCTTCCTTTAACACCAGCCGAGAAAGACCCACATGGTGGTATGCCCTCTCTCGTCGAAGAAAGCTTCCATTCATCGGAAATAGATCGAATGCATGGTAATTTTGTAGTTCTTTTTTATTCGGCATTCTCATTTGTCTTTGTAACACTAGTCCGATCCTTGCGGAAACTGTGGACATTATTTGCTCTCTATCCCAAGGAGTGGCACGCCAAATCTAGCCTGCGGAACAGGAAGCACTCCGGGCCTAGTTAATAAACTTGGAAGCACTCCGGCCCAAGGAGTGGCACGCCAAATCATTGAACTGGAGGTTCTCCGAGCCAAGGTTGTGGACATGGAAGCACTCTAGGCCTAGTTAATAAACTTGGAAGCTCTCTGGGCTGAGGTGGCGACTCTGAGGGGTGAATTGGCTGATTTTCGGGTGGCCAGTTCAATTTCAAATGTACGTGCCGAAAAAGAAAAGATAGAGAAATATAAATTTAGGGGGAGCTTGTAGTATTCGAGTTTAATGAACCGAGATTAGTCATACACGAGGCGACGGTCAACCCGGTTGTAAAATATTTCTTTTTATGAATAAAATCTTCTATAATTTAGCAATCATGAATTTTTTCGATTTATGTGTTGATATGACATTCAATATAAGTGGGTGAGTTACTTTGATAAACTTTTTAATGAAGTTTTTGAAAATACGATCGACTTTAGTGATCTTAATATCGTGAATAATAAAAAAACGTTTCATTTTTACCGTCACATTAGCAAAAAAAAAGTTGAAGAGGCTTTAAAGAAAACCAAGGGTGGAAAGTCTGTAGGACCTGATGATATCCCAATTGAAGTGTGAAAATATTTGGGAGATTTGAGAGTTTTTTGGCATACTAAACTCTTTAATATTATTTTAAGAACTAAAAAGATGCCTGAGGAGTGGAGGAAGAGCATTTTGGTCCCTATTTTTAAGAATAAAGGGGATGCACAAGAGTGTGCAAGTTATAGGGGAGTTAAGTTGATGTGTCATACTTTAAAATTAAGGGAGAGGGTAATTGAACATAGGTTAAGACGCATCACAAAAATTTCAAATAATCAATTTGGATTTATGTCGGGCAGGTTTACTATGGAAGCTATACATTTACTGAAAGGTTTGATGGAGAAGTTCAGAGATAATAAGGAGAATCTACATTTGATTTTTATTTATTTAGAAAAAACTTACGATAAGGTTCTAAGAGATATCCTTTGGAGAGTTCTCAAGAAGAAAGGTGTTGATATGACTTATATTCAAGTCATTAAAGATATGTATACTAGAGTTGTTACTTGTGCT
>JXCR01149046.1:51324-66400 GCA_002079205.1 Phalaenopsis hybrid cultivar
TTTAAATTCTACTTGTGTTAAGAAAGACAGAGGTAGACCTAGGAAGTCTTGTGCTTATTGTATTAAAAATGATCTTAATTTACTAGAACTAAATGAAAATATGACACTAAATAGACGCAATAGAGAAAAAGGATTCATGTGGCCGGCCCCACGTAGAGGGATTAAGGCTTTGTTGTTCAATGGAGAAAAAGGATTCATGTAGCCGACCCTACGTAGTGGGAGTAAGGCTTTGTTGTTGTTGCATGGAGAAAAAGGATTCATGTGGCCGACCCCACGTAGTGGGATTAAGGCTTTGTTGTTGTTAGAGAAAAAGGATTCATGTGGCCGACCCCACGTAGTGGGCTTAAGGCTTTGTTGTTGTTGTTGTGAAAAAGGATTCATGTAGCCGACCCCACGTAGTGGGATTAAGGCTTTGTTGTTGTTGTTGTTTCTTATTCACGTAGCCGACCCCACGTAGTGGGATTAAGGCTTGGTTGTTATTGCTGTTGTTGTTTTTGTGATGTGTTGATATGATCCTTTTGACGGAAACCAATGCGGCACTTCAACTTCAAAAAACGGGGTCTATAAATAGACCTCAACGGATGTTAAGTGAAACTATCACATTTTTTGCTTCGTCTATCCCTTGGTCATTTTTCTTACGAAGCTCGATGGCCCCCAAATATTCTTCTAAAATTTTTGGTTCGGTTAGGTCTTCTAAGAGATTTAATTAGATGTTAAGTTATTTGATTAAACTTGTGTTTACGACACAAGTGTTGCCTTAGATCAAATGGATGTGGGGGTTCGAGCCACTGACTTCTTCAACGATGATTTAATTTTCTACCTAGACCAGTTCTGTCGCGGGCTTCAGCTGTCACTTTGTACAGAGATTCGTTCAATCTTCAACTTTTATGGCGTATCTCCGCTCAAGTTAAACGAAACTCAATCACTGTAGTGATGACGTACATAATTAAATTGCATAGATGGGGCTTCCCTTGGTGCCGTGAATTATTGCATATGTTATCCATTTGGATTGAATCAAATGGGTCTGTGGCTTTCGGCACCACTCGGATATTCTATTTAATCAATCTGGAGAACAAGATCAAAAACTGGAAGCATCGTTTCTTGAGAGGTGCCAGTGATGATTAAGGCATCCCAACTAGGGCCATGTTTAAGAAAAGTAAATTAATTTCTCCCCAGGTGAAATTGATGGAGCAAACCATACTTGGTTGGCAATTATCTGAAGTTCAATATACCGACCCCTTAGCCGTCAATGGGATGCTTAACTCAAGTGTATATGACCCCAAGAAAAAAGAGATGTAGGTCGTCTCTGATGAGGTCGAGGAGAAGAGGCAATTAGAGAAGGTTGAGAGACTCTCTAAAAAGGCACCAAGAAAAAGGAAAAAGATAGACGATTCTTCCACCAGAGAAGGAGAGGAAGAGAGAATCGAAGAAACTGGCCCGTCTAAAGGGTATATACCGATTCATATTTCATTCACTCAGTTTCAAAAACTTCTGTAGTAAAACTGATAGAGCGAAAAGCTCCTTCGGTAATTATAGGTGATTTGGGGGATGATGTGACTCCCTCTCTCTATCCAACAGATACTTAAGGCTATGCTAGGTATCTTTCAACACAAGAGACCTTTCAATCGCCCTCGACTGATTTTATTCCTCTATCGAAAAGGGATGAGGCAAGTCGTCGATCTCCTCAGGTGGAGGCTGTAGATGAACCTGATGGCGAGGATTCGCCGGAGAGCGTGAGAGAAAGCCCTGTTTCTGCTAAATTGTCCAAGTGTAGGAGAAAAGATAAGATATATGCTCCTATTTTTCACGAGCCATATTAGCAATTCTTGGCATTCGATTCTACAATCCACTTAGGCAATCACAAGAGAAAAGTAGTTTTTATATCTCAAAATTCACCAAACCAATTGATATAGTTAGGGTTAGCTTTAAACTCAGTGCTATAGTTTAGGAGTAACAGTTAGAAAAACCATTTTAATTTATATTCCAAACTAAGACCTTAGCGTAGTAGACTAGAACTTCGCCCAAAGGAATCATTACCTCCTTCCCTGTGGGATCGACAATCTGGGCTCAATAGAGCCCTACATTATTGAAACGACAAGTATACTTGTGTGAGAAATCCCAGTGAATAATAATACATAATTTTAAAAGCTCAATTAATTTGCAAGGGAGCGAATCAAGTTTCTAGTGTCATTATCAGGACTTACATTATTGCAATAATCGCTGGGGCGGATCACTGCTCGACTCTTCGATTCCTCTCCGCCCTCTTTGTCTCCTCTCCCCATGTAACAGAAACGAGCGTTACAAGAAAGGTGTTGATAGTCCTTATATTCATGTTATTAATAATATGTATACTAGAGTTGTTACTTGTGTTCGAACACAAAGAGGATTGACAAAGTATTTTCTTATTTCGGTTGAGTATGTCAGGGATCGGCTTTAAGCTCGTATATTTTTGCTTTAGTTATGGAAGTTCTTATTGGACATTTATAGGAGGATTAACCTTGATGTATGTTTTTCATTGCTGTTATCCTTCTTGTGTATAGGACTAGAGAGAGTTTAGGAAAAAGCTAATTTATGAAGGTCAACTTTAGACATAAGGCTTTCGTTTGAATAGATCTAAAACTGAATACATGACATGTAATTTTAGTAAAAGTAGATCTAGTGGCAAGGTTGTAACATTTAGAGATCAAATTATTAAAATGAGTGAATGTTTTAGATGTCTCAGTTCTATCTTGTTCAAATTGAAGGTGATATAGATGGGGATGTTATTAATAGAGTTCAAGTTGGATGGTTGAAGTGGAGGAATGCATCGGGACTATTGTGTGATAGAAAAGTAATGCTTAGACTTAAACAAAAAATTTTATAAGATAGGTGCTGAGACCTGCCATGCTTTATGGCGCAAAATTTTCGCTTGTAAAAGAGAAGCTTAAAATTAATTTTTAAGAGTTGCGGAGATGAGAATGCTCAGGTGGATGAGTGGCTTTACACTTAGAGATAAAATGCGAAATGAATATATCCGTGAAAGGTTTGGAGTACCTCCAATGATAGACAAGATTAGAGTTACCTTATTTGGTTTGGTCACATTAAAGGAAAACCATCAAACCATCCGATGACCTTGGTCTATCAAGAGAGTAGATATTTTAGATTTGACTTTTGTTAAGCTAGAGATAGTGTTGTATAAAAAAACGATCTTAATTTATTAGAATCAAATGAAAATATGATACTCAAAAGGACACAATGAAGAAAAATGATTCTTATAGTGACCCCTCTTAGTAGGATAAAGACTTGTATTTGTTGTTGTTATTGCAAAGGCATTAAATATACACATTTTAAAAAACATTTAAAAACATGATTAATCAGGAATATCTATCGATAAAATCATACTAATGCTCTGGGTGCACTTACGTTCTTAACAACTCCTTTCAATTGAAAAATATGATTATATGATATATGCGTGAATATATGATAATATAATCGAAGTTGGATTTGAATAGAAAACGGAGATCAAATTTGAACACTCACCACTCTGTCTCAGCTCGCCTGTGTATAAATTCATCTGCAACCTGTCAAAACTTGCATTTGAGTTGAATAGCATAACTGAAAAAAGAAATTCAATAATTGCACTGAATAACTTGCAAACAATGACTACCCCAACAAAATCAAGAAATTAAGAATACGTATGCAGATTATAAGAAATTATAAGACCAGGGGGCCACCAANCATTTGTGCCACATATTTTAAGACTCATCAAGCTTCAATTTATCATAGGTTAGATCTGTAAAAAACAAAAGCTTCTACTGCTCTGTTACATACAAAGAAAATATTTGCGTACGTAAGACATACTTAGAGCTGCGTATGTCGGGAGATTATTCAGAAGGTAAAAGGGGGTTATATCTGTATTAGACCCCCTTTAACCTCTCTGTAACATACCCGTAACCTATCTGTAACCTACAAATAAGCTCCGCGTTGTTGTAGTTCCGGTAGTTACAAGAAAGTTACAAGGAGGTTACAGAAGGGTATAAAACGGATAGAACCCGCATGTACCCTCTGAATAACCCCCAACGTACGCAGCGATACGTACATCTTAAGCAACCAAACATTACTTTTTACAATTCAAGCATCCTTTTCATCTATTTTTCATATTCTCGCTCAAATGTCAACATTCATCATAAAACCCCACGCCTATACTTATAATTTTTATATAATTCTTAATACTTTTATAGCAGCATACATAAATACATCAATTTAGTAGTTCAAAAATCTCCCTTTATGCTATATTTGGGCTGCTGTGTAAAATATTCTACATTTGAGCCACCATAGAAATTATTAAAAAAGCTCTAGCAGTGATATTTTCACATATTAGGTGCCTTTCATCAGTCTTCTTCGTCCAATTTCAAGCAGTGTTGATTCTGCCACCACTTCGCTTTCAAGGTTTGCCTACCAACACACTCTTGCTGAATTAGATGCCATGCTGAAAGTATTAAGAAATTAAATATGAGTCGATGGAGATTATGAGAAGCTGGGGCTGAATTATAGCTTTAAAAATAAGGACAATTACAAACATACATGTTAGATATGACTCATATATCATAAATGGACAGTGCTAAATCAGGAGCGGAGCAGAGCGGAAGATTCTGTCCAGATCATGGGATTTTCTTTATGTGGGTTGGGGTTGGGATTGGGATTGTGGTACAGGGGTAATTTGTTAGTTACATATTGTACCTAAGGTTTCTTTTTATGTTCTTTCTAAGGTTATAAATATGTTTGTATGTAACCCTAGGCATTACACCTCATATTCTGTATTCTGTACTTTTATGGATTAGCGAAAAGGCCGCCACTCTGCTCCTGAGGACGTAGGCATCTTTGCCGAATCTCGTTAAATCTTTGTGTTCTTCTGGATTTGTGTCGTTCTTGTTTTTCTTCGTCCTAATTTCTCAACAAATGGTATCGGAGTCTGGTTCTAGGCCAGCGAAGAAAAATGTTGGCGCTCGGAAGAGAAAATTTCGGCTTCAGTGAATTTGCCAAGGCAAGGAGTTCACGGTTTGGGTTCGGCGTTCGATTGGGTGCAAAGGGGTTCCGCGAAGGAGGGTTCGTGGCACATATCTGATGGGCTTCTCGAACCAAGCAGCGGATCGCAATCCGGAAAGAAAAATTTTTCTTCACGCGAGATCAGTTGGAGATTGGCTGTGACTGGAGTTCGCGAAGGATGTTCACGGAGGAGGGGAGCAGTTCGTGAATCACAGCATTACTCCGCCTGCGACCAAAAAGTTCACATAACAGGGAGCATCAACGCAGCAAGAAAGGAAGGCGCACCTGAGCATCAACGCAGCAGGAAAGGAAGGCGCAACAGGATATTCCCCTAAATTTCCTTTTGTTGCAGGAAGCTGGAATTTGAATTTTTCGTTTGCTGCAGAAGCGAATTTCCTGGAAGAAAAGTTTTTTGAATTTAACTTAATTAAAGGAATTTTTTTTTAATTAAGTTGATTTTAAAAAAATATTTAATTAAGAAAACTTAATTAAAATTTTCTTTGTTGGAGGCTGCAGAGAAGGAAATTTGGAAGATTTTTCAAATTTCTGTTCCAGGAAGCAGGAAATAAGGGAAGATTTTGGAGAAAATATTTCAATTTTTTCTTTTAAAAAAAAAAGTTTTTTGCTTTTCTGAAAAATTTAATTAAGGCAACTTAATTAAGGGGCTTTTTTAATTCTTCTTTTTTTTCTTCTTGAAAATATTCTGAGCAATGATTTGCAGAGAAATTTACAGAAGTTTTTGTGGCAGGATCAATTTTCAAATGACATTTCTTGGTGCAAAATTTAATATGGTGAAGTTCGATGGAACTGATAACTTCGGATTGTGACAAACAAGAGTAAAAGATATGTTGGCTCAACATAGAAATTTGAAAGCTCTGCAGGCAGCAAAACTAGATATCATGGAGGATGATGATCGGGAAGAATTGCAACAACGAGCGACAGTAACTATATATGCAGTTATGTATCACGTGATGAATTTAAAATCTCCAGGGGAGATATAGAAGAAATTAGAAACTCAGTTTATAACTAAATCTCTTATCAATAAATTGTATCTGAAGCAAAAGCTATATGGGCTGAAGATGCAAGAAGGTTCTGATCTGACACAGAATGTTAATGACTTCAATTAAATAATCACAGACCTGTCACGACTTGATATGAATATTGAGGATGAAGATCGAGCGATGATTTTGTTGTGTTCACTACATTCTTTCTATGAACACCTGGTGACTACTTTTACATATGGGAAAGAAACTATCAAAGTTGATGAGATTACTGCAGCATTGTTGGCTCACAACCAGCGGAAGCAGAATGAAGGGGAAAGCTCTCATGGCGACAGTTTATATGTGAAGTATAACCAAGATTGTGGAAGGAAGAAAGAGGAGGGATCAGGAAGGCGAAATTTCAGATCCAAGTTCAGAGGCACAAAGACAATTTATTGCTACAATTACAAGGAACCAGGTCATATGAAGTAGATTGGGGAGAAAGGTGATGGATCATCGAAGTCTGTAAATGTGGTGCAGAGTGACAATTCAGATTACAGTGATGACGATATCCTTTCAGTTTCATCAACTCAGTTCACGGATGCATGGATTCTTGATTTAGGGTACTCTTATCACATAACACCTAACATAGAGTAATTTTACTTCATACAGGTCAACTAATTATGGCTCAGTTTACTTGGGTGATGATAGATGCTGCAATATTGTTGGTATTGGAGAAGTCAGGATTAAGATGTATGATGACACAGTTGGAATGTTATGTGATGTCAGACATATTTCAGATCTGAAAAAGAACTTGATTTCCTTGGGCACTCTACACATAAATGGTTTTATTCCTAAGGTTGATGAGGATAGGGAAACCATCAAAGAAAAGTTAACTGTAGACAATATCTACAAACTGTTGGGGAGTACAGTTGTAGGTGAAGTTCATTTTATGGAGTCACATGATGATAGTATAAAGCTATGTCTTGGGTCAGCTCAGTGAACGTGGAATGGCGAAATTGCATAGATGTTAAAAGCTGCAAGCTCGATCTTTGTAAGTTCTGTGTTCTTAGAAAACAGACTATGGTGAGTTTTATGATTGAAAAATACAAAACTGAAGGAATTCTTGATTATGTGCATTTTTATGTATGGGGCCCTACTAGGGAGTCGTCATTGGGAGGATCTCAGTATTTTGTTACCTTTATTGATGATTTCTCCAGGAAAGTTTGGGTGTATTTCCTGAAGTAGAAATCCGAAGTCTTCTCTAAATTCAAGTTGTAGAAAGCTATTGTGGAGAACCAAACTGTCAGAAAGATCAAGTATTTGAGGTCTGATAATGACACATAGTACATAGATTCGCAGTTTCAAAAGTTCTGTGAGGAGCATGGGATTCAAAGACATTTTTCAGTGTGCAAGACATCACAGCAAAATGATGTGGCAGAAAGGACGAACATGTCATTAACTGAAAGGGCAAGGTGCTTGAGATTGAATGCAGAGCTTCCTAAGAGTTTCTGGGCAGAGGCTGTGAATATGACTTATTATCTCATCAATAGATCACCTCGGACATCATTGGGTGGCAAGGTCACATAAGAGGTATGGACATGTAATCCAGTTAAATTAGATCATTTACGAATTTTTGGTTGTTCTGCTTATGCGCATGTACCTGGAGATGAAAGATCAAGACTTGATGCAAAATACAATAAGTGCATCTTTTTGGGATGTAAGAAAGGCGTGAAGGATATAAGTTTTGGGATTCGATTGCAAAGAAAATGGTGATCAACAGAGATGCAGTTTTTGATGAGCAGTTTATGTTACAACAGGATCAAGATAATGTGTCAGAGAAGAGTTCCAATTCAGATGCAATGCATATGGGTTTAGAACAACAATCAGTAGCTTCTGAGAGAGGTGAAAGTTCAAATCCAATACCTGGTGATTCTATTCAGGATGATCTGCAGAATTATAATCTAGCTAGAGATAGATAGAGATGTACCGATGTAAGGCCTTTAGCAGATTGGGTTATGAAGACTTAGTCTCATGTGCACTTCTCATCAGCAGCGATGATACAACCACTTTTTAAGAAGCTATCACCAATCAGGAGAAAGAGAAATGGATGGTTGCAATGGTTGAGGAGATGAAGTCTTTGCAGAAAAATTGCACTTGGGAGCTAGTTCAGCTTCCAGAGGGAAAGAAGACTATTGAGTGCAAATGGGTCTACAAAAGAAAACCAGCAGTATCAGAAAAAGGAGAAAAGTTCAAGGCTCGACTAGTCGCAAGGGGATTTTCACAGCAGAAGGGGATAGATTATGATGAAATCTTTCTCCTGTTGTCAAACATAATTCAATCAGAGCAGTGCTTGCATTAGTAGCTATTTGGGATTTGCATTTGAAGCAGATGAATGTTAAAACTGCTTTCTTACATGGTGATTTGGAAAAGCAAATTTACATGGAACAACCAAAAGGGTTCACTCAACTTGGGCAGGAGCATCTGGTTTGCAGGTTAAAGAAATCGCTGTATGGGTTGAAACAGTCTCCAAGACAATGGTACAAGCGGTTTGACTCCTACATGGTTTAAATTGGTTACAAGAAATGTGAGTATGATTGTTGTGTTTATGTGAAGAGACTTGATGATTGTTATATTATTTTTCTGTTACTGTATGTTGATGATATACTGATTGATGTAAAGAATATGAATGATATTCGTGGTTTGAAAGCTTTATTGAGCCAGGAATTTGACATGAAAGACTTGGGTCCNTGTCCTTCCAAAGCGGGCAACGGGATTTCAATTCCGATGACCGACAACTTCTTACGGGCAAACCCCACCCCAAAAATAGTGCCGACATGGTGCATTGACGGTGATGAAAGGAAAGTTAACTGCAGGCAATATCTACAAAGTTGGCGGGCACAATTGTATGTGGAGTTCATTCTGTGGAGTCAGATGATGATAGTACAAAGCTATGTCAGATGCGTCTGGGTCATCTTAGTGAACGTGGGATGACATAATTGCATAAAAGAAATCTGTTGCATGGTGTTAAAAGCTGCAAGCTCGATCTTTGTAAGTTTTTTGTTCTTGAAAAACAGACTAGAGTCAGTTTTATGACTGGAAAACATAAAATTGAAGTGATTCTTGATTATGTGCATTATTATGTATGGGGCCCTGCTAGGAAATCGTCATTGGTAGGATCTCAGTATTTTGTTACATTTATTGATGATTTCTCCAGGAAAGTTTAGGTGTATTTCTTGAAGTAGAAATCTGAAGTCTTCTCTAAATTCAAGCCGTGAAAAGCTGAGGTGGAGAACCAAACTGACAAAAAGATCAAGTATTTGAGATCTGATAATGACACAGATTCGCAGTTTCAGGAGTTTTGTGAGGAGCATGAGATTCAGAGGCATTTTTCAGTGTGCAAGACACCACAGCAGAATGGTGTGGCAGAAAGGATGAACATGTTCTTAACTAAAAGGGCAAGATGTTTGAGACTGAATGTAGGACCTCCTAAGAGTTTATGGGCAGAGGTTGTGAATATGACATGTTAGCTCATTAATAGATCACCTCAGATATCGTTGGGTGACAAGGTTGCAAAAGAGGTATAGACAGATAATCCAGTTAATTTCGATCATTTACAGATTTTTGGTTGTCTTGCTTATGTGCATGTACCAGGAGATAAATATCAAAATTTGATGCAAAATCCAAGAAGTGCATCTTTCTAGGATACACGAAAGGTGTGAAAGGATACAAGTTTTGAGATCCAATTGTAAAGAAAATGATGATCAACCGAGATGCAGTTTTTGATGAAAATTCATGTTGCAGCAAAAACAAGACAAGGAATCAGGGAACAGTTCCAGTTCACATGCAGTGTAGATGGATTTAGAACAACATCCGGAAACAACTAATAGAGTTGAAGGTTCAAATCAAACATATGGTGATTTCATTCCAGATGATTTGCAAAATTATAATCAAGTCAGAGACAGACAGAGACGCACCAATATAAAGTCTCCTAGTAGATTGGGTTATGAAGAATTGGTCTCTTGTGTACTTCTCATCAACAGCGATGATCCAGTCACTTTTCAAGGAGCTATCACTAGCCAGGAGAAAGAGAAATTGATGGAGTCTCTGCAGAAAAATTATACATGGAAGCTAGTTCAGCTTCATGAGGGAAAGAAGGCTATTGGGTGCAAGTGGGTGTATAAAAGGAAACCAGCAGTATCAGAAAAAGAAGGGGAAAAGTTCAAGGCTCGATTGGTAGCAAAGAATTTTCACAGCAGAAGAGGATAGATTATGATGAAATCTTTTCTCCTGTACTCAAACATACTTCAATCAGAGTAGTGCTTGCATTGGTAGTTATTTGAGATTTGCATTTATAGCATATGGATGTTAAAACTATTTTCTTGCATGGTGATTTGGAGGAATAGATTTACATGGAACAACCAGAAGGGTTCACTCAACTTGGACAGGAGTATCTGGTTTGCAGATTAAAGAAATCGTTGTATGGGTTGAAACAGCTCCAAGACAATGGTACAAGCAGTTTGACTATAAGAGATGTGAGTATGATTGTTGTGTTTATGTGAAGAGCCTTGATGATCGTTCTATTATTTTTCTGTTATTGTATATTGATGATATATTGATTGTTGCAAAGAATATGAATGATGTCTGTGGTTTGAAAGCTTTATTGAGTCAGGAATTTGACATGAAAGNCCAGGAATTTGACATGAAAGACTTGGGTCCTACGAAGAAGATTCTTGGAATGAAGATTCATCGAGACAGGCGCTCGAGACGATTATGTTTATCTTAACGAGGCTATATTGAGAAAGTGTTGGACAGGTTCGAGATGAGCAAAGCAAAGTTTGTATGCACTCCTTTGGCAAATCATTTTAAGCTTTTTTCAGAATAGTGTCCTAAGACGGATGCATAAATCGAAGACATGGCAAATATTTCATATGTCAGTGCAGTTGGCTGCTTGATTTATGCAATGATATGTACTCGTCCTGATTTGGCTCATGTTGTTAGTCAAGTCTGAAAATATAAGGCTAAACCTTGAAGGCGACATTGGGAAGAAGTCAAGTGGATTTTTAGATATCTGAAGGGTACTGTAGGACATTGACTTATTTTTAGAAGTCAGCAGAATAATCATTCAGTTGTCGGGTATGTTAATTCAGACTATGCAAGTGATTTGGATGGCGGAAGGTTTACAACTGGGTATGTGTTTACTCTTGGTGGAGGACCTACATGTTTGATATCAACAATTCAGTCTATTGTGGCATTATCTACAACTGAAGCTGAGTACATGACAATAGCTGAAGCTGTTAAAGAAGCCTTATGGTTTGCTAGGCTAGTAAAGGAACTACGCGTTGAGCAAGGTGGAGTTCAGTTGCATTGTGACAGTCAGAGTGTAATTTATCTGGCTAAGAACCAGATGCACCATGCGAGAACCAATCACATTGATGTCAGGTATCACAAGATCAGAGAATTGATTGCTTCTGGTGAGACTGNAAGATAGAGGCTTAAGACGATTATATTTATCTTAACGAGGCTATGTTGAGAAAGTGCTGGAAATGTTTAAGGGGAGCAAAGCAAAGCCTGTGAGCACTCCATTAGCAAATCATTTTAAGCTTTATTCAGAACAGTGTCCTAAGACATATACAAAAATCGAAGACATGGCAAAGGTTCCATATGCCGGTGCAGTTGGCTGCTTGATGTATACAATGATATGTACTCGTCCTGATTTGACTCATGTTGTTAGTCAAGTCTGCAAATACATGTCTAAACCAAGAAGACGACATTGGGAAACAGTCAAATGGATTTTCAGGTATCTGAAGGGTACTATAGGACATAGAATTATTTTTGGCAGTCCGCAGGAAGATCCTTCAGATGTAGGGTACGTTGATTCTGACTATGCTGATGATTTGGATGGTAGAAGGTCTACAATTGGGTATGTGTTTACTCTTGATGGAGGGCCTATATGTTGGAAATCAACAATTCAGTCTATTGCGACATTATCTACAACTGAAGCTGAGTACATTGCAGTAGCTAAAGCTACAAAAGAAGTCTTATGGCTTACTAGGCTAGTAAAGGAACTGGACATTGAGCAAGGTAGAGTTCAGTTGCATTGTGACAGTCATAATATATTTATCTGCCTAAGAACTAGGTCTACCATGCGAGAACCAAGCATATTGATTTCAGGTATCACAAGATCAGAGAATTGATTGCTTCTGGTGAGATACTGTTGCAGAATGTTCATACTGATAAAATTGTAGTTGATATGTTGACCAAGCCAGTTACTATCAACAAGTTCTTGCATTGCTTGGACTTGTTAAATGATTGCAGTTGCTAGAGAAACACGATGGCCCAACCCACATCTGGTATGTAAGAAACTCCATGATGTATTTCTCCAAAGGGGCTGGATATTCGCCAATGTGGAGAATTGTTATGTATGACTCATATAACATAAATGGGACAGATGCTGGAGCGTAGCAGAGCCCACGAGCGGAGTGGATCAGAATGATTTGTCCAATCGGAGGAGTTTCATTATGTGGGTTGGGGTGCGGGGGCAACACCCCGCCATTTGGTACAGGGGTAATTTAAGTGATTACATATTGTACTATAGAGTTATATATATGTCATGTTTGTAACCCTAAGTGAGTTTCCAAGACTCTGAGATTTTGAATCTTATATTATGTAATATTTTCTGAATATTAAAAAGAAAGTCGCCGATCTGCTCCCGAAGACGTAAGCATCTTTGTCGAACCTCGTAAATCTCTGGGTGTTTTTCTGGTTTTGTGTCGATTCCTTTTTTTTTCGCCATAATTTCTCAACATCATGTTTTTCAGTTTCTTCAATTAGAATTTGATTTGGAAGATTGTTGACGAGTAGTTTCATTTTGACGGGTTTTCTAATTTTTTTTCGGAGTTATGTTATGTGAATTTCATTCCAACATATAGTTTCAATTGACAATTGAATGAAAATTTAATTTGGATAAAGCATAAGAGAGAGAGAGAGCGGCCGTATATTATATATGCTAGCTATAACGAGGTTGTTTTTATACGGATTGAATGTGGATACAAACAGAGTTACAACAAAAAGAGAGGGATAATCATTTATCAATTGAGAAAATTTTTCGTGGAGGGTATACGTAGCTGATGACAATTTTGGTTCAATCGGAGAAGAATTTAGATCAATTACGAATTTATTGTTTTTATTATTTTGATTACTCTTGGAAGAGAAATTTTCTATTGCTTCAAGAATGGTGGAGATTGTACTTTTGGAACTCGAGCCACCACGAGAGTCCACCGAGGCCTGACTGATGGGAACAACAAAAATGTAAATCTTAATGAATCCCATATACCTAAAAGCCTTCATATTGGTAGCATCCATACTCATTCCTCGGGTTTCATCTTTAATTCATTTTTTTATTATTATTGAAAAAGTATTACAATCAAGATTTAACGCAGAAACACAAGTCAAAATCTGTTGGAAAAAAGGGGCATAAATCTGCAGCCAGCCCAATTTGACCTTGAATAATTAATTAAATTCAACTTCCAAATGGAGCACAACTCAAAATTCTACCAAGTCAAAAAAGCTCAAGAGAGCTTATTAATTATTCAAAAAGAAAAGAAGATGAATTTGATTAAAATCATGTGCTCTAACCGGTTGAGAATAAAGGGAAGAATCCCAATATCCTGATTCAAGAGATCACCATACCCAAAAAATATTTAATAATAGTAATAATTCAAATGATTGTAGTAATCAAGTTATAATCAACATATATAAGAAAATTAAAAAAATATATATATTTAGTCTAAACAGAAATAATATATTATTTAAATAATTAAATAAATGTGTATTCAAGACCTTAAATTTTATTGAATTCAAAGTGTAATTTATATTCGTATTTTCTAATGTGGGTTGAGACTAACAAATTTAGCTCATTAGTTGAGTAACTGCACACCTCAGACCATTTCCTCTTATTCTGATAGTTGTATCAAAGCTGTAAAGTACCAAAATATCAGACCAAAATCATTGCAATCAAAGTGTAAAAGAGCTTCAAAATTCAAAATAATCCCAATAAAGCTGTAAAAGACCTGTCAAAATTAACCAACGGTAGAAGCAGCATAAAAGTATAATATCAGAGACAAGCCCATGAGTTCCCACCAGGACGAGGGCTAGGAAATATTAGCATTAAAATAATTACTTTCATAACGACTGATTAGTTAAAAATAGAATCCACAAATTTAATCTTCATTAACATAAAAATTATCAAATTTTCTCTGCTTTGCACGGGGGAACTCTTCTTAGTTCCCACTGCCTTGGGTATACATGCCAAGCAAAAAAGTAGAAAAAAAATGAAAACATATTATATTCTCTATATAATCTATAAATTTTCTGTCAACNATTGAGAAAAGAAGAAATTTAATTAGCTAAAAAAGTACTATCCCGTTCTATGAATACACAAGGATATTATAGGTTCTGTAGGTTAGATTAGACCAACAGAAAAGCTGATAAAGGCTTGATTCATTCTTCTTTGTTAAGCATTAGTCTGCTCCTTGTTACGAAATAATTAAATTTAATGATTGTATATAAGAAAATATTAATATTAGAAAAATTGATATGAAATAATTTAATTAGAGGATATTTAATTACATGATCTTTTTTATATTACAAAACATGATATTAAGTAACCTATTAGAGATCTCATTTTAAAATCTTTTCTATATTAAAAATATTTCTAATTTGTATTTCACAATCCACTCTCTTACTTATAAAAAGGATT
The DNA here is from genome assembly GCA_002079205.1 of Phalaenopsis hybrid cultivar. Taxonomy (NCBI): domain Eukaryota; kingdom Viridiplantae; phylum Streptophyta; class Magnoliopsida; order Asparagales; family Orchidaceae; genus Phalaenopsis; species Phalaenopsis hybrid cultivar. The sequence continues at coordinate 66,091 of JXCR01149046.1, forward strand.
AAGGCTTGAGTTATAACCCTACTTCGGCCATTTTTTTCCTCTCACCCCACTTGCTGACAGTTGAATAACCCCTCCCATGGACGTAGACAGAATATAAATCACACCGTATTTTATTGTTTTGTTTGCTGTGTGATTTTGTTTTCTGCATCGTCTTTCACAAAAATACTTCTAAGGATAGGAAGGATGTGACAAAACATAACTAAATCTCCTTAAGAATGGGTAATTACTGGACATCGATGCAGCTGTGCTTCACTAACAAATCTAACTGTGGAAAACTCTTCTCATCCAAAAAAAAAAAAAAAAAAAAAAA
>JXCR01149047.1:35302-47057 GCA_002079205.1 Phalaenopsis hybrid cultivar
TTTTTATTTTAAATATATTTTTATTTTTATTAAATCCCCTTTATATCAGAGAACTCAAAAAACTAAGTATGATAATTTTTGGAGTTATGTTTTTAATTTTTAAAAATTATTTAAATGTTCAATTTAATAATGATCGTTAAAAATCAATTAAAAATATCAAATGATCTCAAAATCCTTTAAAATTTTTATGGTGAATTCCTCTTACTCATAAGCCACAGTGGAGAACAAAAATCAAATGATTTTGATCTATATGTTCTCCAAATTAAATATTTTAAGCCAATTGGGGTTTGCTCAGAAGAGTGATGTTTTGATTTTTAAAAATCATGAAATTATTTCCTAAGACTACTGTGGCCATAGGGAACTTACATGAATTTTTGTAGAATTTTCTAAGCCACATACAATTTTCTATAATTAATTTGAATGTAAGACTACTCTGGCCATAGGAAACTTATATGAATTTTTGTAGAATTTTCTAAGCCACATACAATTTTCTATAATTATTTGAATAGAAAATTTATAAAAATTTAGAAAATTAATATTTCTTTCTAGAGATCTCCTATGTATTTAGAAAAATGTTCAAATTGTAAACCTAGATAGAAGCTACAACATATAAAAATTTGGGGTCAAGGTGATAATTCAATATGAATGGAGAATTGAAAAATCTAACCCTAATTCATTTTTTAAAAATAATTTATACATCAATTTAATGTAAAAATATCTCCACATGGTTGTCCTCTGTTCACTGAGGAAGAGGGTTTTTTTATTTTATTTTTATGAATTTTGTGCACAAAGATATGGATTTTTGAAGTTTAGGAGCTATTTTCTGAATTTATTAAATATCCTATTTATTTTTTCNGATTTTATAGAAATTGGCTAAAGGGAGGCTTGGCTTGCCAATTGAGGGGTTAGCCCCACTGCTTAGGTGTCAAGTAGAAGAGCTCTTAGCTCAATTTGGGCTGAGTTGGCCTCTTGGCATGAGTATGGGTTTTGGCCATGTGGGGGCTCACGATTTTGGGCTTTAGCTTGGGTTAAAGTGGCTAACCAAGGGTAGGATCAAGGTTAAAGCTTATGATGATCAGTAAAAATGGCACCATAGGGTATGGACTTGTGGTATGGCAAGTACCTTGATTTAACCCCCTCCTTATCTCTTTAAAAAATTTTTACAAAAAATTTACCCTTGGGAAAAATATCAAGCTTAACCATGTGTGGATGGCTGGCTTTAAACTCAACCTTAGAGTCTAGGATGAGTTATGGTAAGGCTCATTTGACCATATCAANGTGTATGATTTCGACCACAACCGATTTTTTGTGTTGGTTGAGAGTTATGGTAGAGGCTATTTCAGGGGGGGATTGATGGGGGTTTTGTTTCTTTCACCGTTGTGAAGGTGTAGGGCCAATTTATATGAAGTTTGGTGCTGTGTAGGTTGGGATTGAGATTTGTCCTGGTTTCGGGCAGGAATTCGAGCTCAAAATTGGATTGTCATGGTGGATTTGAGAGAGGGAAATAGATTGCAATGTACTAAGGGTCTCTTAGGGAAGCTCTCTGAACAGTTTAGAAGGCCTTGGTNCAGGCTTCATCAAGGCCAATTGATGGTTGATTTTGATGTGTAAGATTTTTTTAACGATTTTGCAATATTAATTGAGGCCAATTGACTAGACTATGAGTTCAATTGAATAAGATTAAGTCTTATGGTCAAGATTGGGGTTTTGATCCAAATCAAAAATTAGGCTCAAATCATAGACCAATTGAGCCTGGGTTTGGTTTAGTTTGGTCATATCAAAAGTGAATTTGAGTTTAGGATGGGAATTGGGGTCAATTAAGATCAAATTGATAGACATTTGAGATGGATTTGGGGAATTTTTGGTCTTTAAAGGGCAATTTGGGGATTTTGGTTAAAGATGGTAAAATTGGCCAAATTGAGTTATGTGGTAGTTGAAAGAAATAAAATTGGGAATATTTTGGATTTATTGGGATTTTCTGAGAATTTTAGAATTTTTTGGATTTTGGGTTAAAGATGGGTCCCAAGGGGAGTTAGGTAATTTGGAGGTGTCTGGGGCAAAAGACCTAAGATGAGCATTTCAATTAGAATTAGATAGATATCCATTCTAAATGAACAATGGATCAATGAAATCCCTATTTTGGGTTCTTATGTATTGGTCTTAGCTATGGTATTGTGAGGATATTGTGTACCTTAACTCCAAACCAACACCCACGGTCAATTCAAAGGCCAAGTAGTCCTATAAAAACTCCTCTTGAGTTTTCTCATAATGATCTTACCTACTAAGTGCTAGAGGTTAAGATCAATATGTGGAACTTCAAGTTCTTCCCCCATAATGATCTTACTTACTAAATATTAGAGGTTAGAACCAATATGTGGGACTTCAAGTTGAGATAAAAAAAGAGTTTTGAATTTCTAATAGTGGGGTACCTCTTCTAGTTTTCTAAGACTAGTATAATGATCTTACCTACTAAATGCTAGAGGTTAAGATCAATATGTGGAATTTCAAGTTGAGTGAAAGAGAAGAGTTTTGAGTTTCTAATGGTGAGGGTACCTTTTCTAGTTTTCTAAGACTAGTCGTAGAAAGAAGAGTTTTGAATTTCTAATGGTGGGGGTACCTTTTCTAATTTTCTAAGATTAGTCAAAGTTTTGAATTTCTAATGCTGAGGAGTACCTTTTCTAATTTTCTAAGACTAGTCAATAGGAAAGTCCTATGGCTAGACCTAGGCTACAATACCTTTTCTAATTTTCTAAGATTAGTCAATAGGAAAGTCCTATGGCTAGACCTAGGCTACTAAATCCGTATGTAGACTTTCAAGTTGAGTAAATAGGAGAGTTTTGAGTTTCTAATGATGGGGGTACTAAATTTTCTAAGACTAGTCAATAGGAAAGTCCTATGGCTAGACCTAGGCTACTAAAGAAGTTTTGTAGACCTCAACCAAAAGTGAGGTCAACATTGTTCAAGTTGTGTAAAGAGAAGAGTTTTGAGTTTCTAATGGTGAGGGTACCTTTTCTAGTTTTGGAACTCCAAGTTGAGTAAAGAGAAGAGTTTTGAATTTCTAATGGTGGGGGTACCTTTTCTAGTTTTCTGGACGCTGAGTAAAGAGAAGAGTTTTGAATTTCTAATGGTGAGGGTACCTTTTCTAGTTTTCTAAGACGTAGAAAGAAGAGTTTTGAATTTCTAATGGTGGGGGTACCTTTTCTAATTTTCTAAGATTAGTCAATAGGAAAGTCCTATGGCTAGACCTAGGCTACTAAATCCGTATGTAGACTTTCAAGTTGAGTAAATAGGAGAGTTTTGAGTTTCTAATGATGGGGGTACTAAATTTTCTAAGACTAGTCAATAGGAAAGTCCTATGGCTAGACCTAGGCTACTAAAGAAGTTTTGTAGACCTCAACCAAAAGTGAGGTCAACATTGTTCAAGTTGTGTAAAGAGAAGAGTTTTGAGTTTCTAATGGTGAGGGTACCTTTTCTAGTTTTGGAACTCCAAGTTGAGTAAAGAGAAGAGTTTTGAATTTCTAATGGTGGGGGTACCTTTTCTAGTTTTCTGGACCTAGTCAATAGAGAAAGTCCTATGGCTAGACCTAGGATACTGAAGAAGTTTCTAGACCTCAACCAAAAGTGAGGTCAAAGGCTTTGAATTTCTAATGGTGGGGTACCTCTTCTAATTTTCTAAGACTAGTCAATAGGACTCCTATGGCTAGACCTAGGCTACTAAAGAAGTTTCTAGACCTCAACCAAAAGTGAGGTCAAAAGTTTTGAATTTCTAATAGGGTACCTCTTCTAGTTTTCTAAGACTAGTCAATAGGAAAGCTTTGAATTTCTAATGGTGGGGTACCTCTTCTAATTTTCTAAGACTAGTCAATAGTTTTGAATTTCTAATAGTGGGGTACCTTTTCTAGTTTTCTAAGACTTAGTCAATAGGAAAGGTCTTATGGCTAGACCCTAATGGTGAAGGTACCTTTTCTAGTTTTCTAAGACTAGTCAATAGGAAAGTCCTATGGTAGACCTAGGCTTGGTACATTTTCTAGTTTTCTAAGACTAGTCAGTAGGAAAGTCCTATGGCTAGACCTAGGCTAAAAAAGTTTCTAGACCTCAACCAAAAGTGAGGTCAACAAATGGACCCCCAATAGGTGTGGATATGGCTAGACCAAGGCTACTAAAGAAGTTTCTAGACCTTAACCAAAAGTGAGGTCAACTATAAGAATTAATAATTAATTCTCAAACTACCAAAAAAAAATAACGAACATCAATAAAATTATTTCATCATTAATCATTACATCCAATTATTCAAGCAAAAATATCTGACATAAATGGATAAGAAAAGAAAACTTGACGATTTAACAAACCTAATTTTCAAGTACGAACAACATTAAGCACAAACAAGAGTGCAATGATACAAAGTCTAAAAATTCATACATGTTGTTAACTTTACTGTGTAAATTTTTATATGGTACATTAAAATACATAAAATTTCTCAATGTGTGGCTTCCTCCAATGCTAACCACAATCAAGGGCTTTGGCAAAGGTGCTAATTTGTCATGTCATTCAGAAGTAGCAATTTGTAGTGCAGCAGAATCAGCAGGGTGCAATATAACATATAATAAGAGGTTTAGAATGACAGATTAACTAAATGATAACAAATTGGGAAATTTACATAAATAGCACACAATTCTTATGTATTTACATATCTCACACCTAAATTTCAATAATTACATGCATTGTCTTTTGTTGCTTTAAACATTTGCATGAAAAGGTGTATTTAACTTTTAAAAAGTGGTAAGAGTGTTATTTTTCATGTGATATTAAAGATTTGAATGCTATGTGTGAGAATAAGAAAGTTCAGGTGCGAGATATGTCAATACATAAGAATTGTCTACATATGTAAATGCCCCTTACAAATTTCAAATAGAAGATTGTGCTTAGGTGGAAGGACGAAGAAAAACCACTTTCTGGCTAGGAGTTTCATGTGGAGTTATCCAACACAGAAATAATCAAGGAATCTCTTGCTGGCCTCGAGGGGGTCAGAGCATGATAATCATGTTGAGGGGCTACTACCAAGTCGAACCTATCCATATCCTCGAGGGGTCAAAGAGAATGATTGTGTTAAAAATTCAGACTAAATTAAAAAGCTGCCTTAAAAATCCATATACTTGAATTAAGAAAACATTTTGGGGAGCCAAACGTTTAATTGAAGTAGCTATAGAGATAATATCACATCAAGAAGCAAATGATCTATAACATGAACATTATGAATTAAATTAAATTAAAGCAAGATTATGAAATAATTCGGTCGCTAAATTGAAAAAAAAAGAGATTATATATGCTTTGCAGAAAGGCAAGTGCTGAAATGTCAAACATATTATCCAAGCATTCACCTAAGTTTGATAAACAGGCTTAAAGGTGCCTGTAGAGTTATCAACAAGCAATCCTGAAGGAACTTCAACCTATGAAAAAGAAATTTTAATGGTTGAGGACATGCCATAACAAGAAGAATAATAATCATTTAATTTGTGAGGGCATGCCAGAAAAATAGCTGCTTAAATGGAACAAAATAAAAAGGAGAATTCCTAAACTTCCAGATCAAAATAGAGCTGCTCAAAGTTTCCCCACGAAGATAATTATGTAAGGCAGTAGTAACATTGGCAAAACTAAATAAGAATAACATAAAGTTGCCCATAGTGCAGCAAGAGTAAAGAGATAATAATATAAGTATTCAAGAAGTGAAAAAGCGGATAAATTATAATCTTGGCACATTAAAGAGGATAATTAAATACTTCTCTGTCAAACTTCATTAAGCATAATCTCTGTCCTGCACCACCATATCGTTGTTCACATCAAAAAACCCAAGCACTGTAAAACAGCTTCCATATGTAAATTATAGAGGGAAGCTACAAGTAAACAAATTTCATAAACATAATCCCTTTACTGGAAAGTAAACACTGAAACTACAAGTATACAACCAGCTAGAAAGTCTAGCCCAACCAAAACCAGAGAAAGGGAGAGAGGGAAGCTGCCCTCTAACCATTTTTGGGAATTGCTGCACCTATCCCAAGCCCCCAAATTTAAATGCAGGGGATGAAATGGAGAAGAATTTCATTTTAAACAACCACTGCACATAAAGAAAGCCCAATAAAATAGTATATATAAGTTCACAGCCAACACTTTAAGCTGCAGCCCAACCGGCAACCATACAACCAAACAACTACCTAGAAAGTCCAGCCCAACTGAAATCAGTGAGGGGAGAGAGGGAAACAGCCCTCTCACCATTTAGGGGAGTTGTTTCACCTCTCCCAATCGGGCTAAGCCCCTAAATTTGAATACATTGGAAGAAATGGAGAAGAATTTCATTGCGACCGACCACTACCCATAAAGAAAGCCCAATAAAATAATATATATAAGTTGACAACCAACATTCCAAACTGCAGCAAAATGTAGTTCAAGCTGCAGTAAAATCTTCAAACATCAAGAAGCAACAAAGTCTAATGGTAACAGAAACCAGGGACTCAAGAAGGAGATAGAGTGGGAAATAGCCCTCTCACCATTGTTGGGAGTTACTGCACCTCTCCCAACTCCCAAGCCCCTAAAAATTATACAGCAGTTATTTTATGCATCAACAGAAAATAAGCCAAGCTTCATAAAACCACCACAGTTAGTCAAATTCCTCATGCCAAACTTCCAGCTAAATTAGCCAAAAAAACCAGCAAAACATCTTTTTAGCCTTACAATAATGTTCTTCAATGACTTCATTTGCCATTATTCTCTATAATTGATTAAGTAGTAGGTAATGGAAGTATGCTCAATATTACTACAACTTTAAAACAAGCAACAAGTAGCCGAAAAGCTTTCAGTAAAAAAGATTTCAGCAAAGCCAATGAAGTTCATATCATAATTGAAATCTAAGAAACAATCTTTCACCAAAAAAGCTTTTAACAAAGCCAATGAAGCAGAAATGGAATTATGCTCCTATTACAGAGGCTAACTTGGCTTCATATTTTTGGAATTTGAATATTTAGTTTTTCCTCATCAAGGATGTCTTACTGAAAAAGAAAAAAATGAAAATAAAAATTAATATCTACTATTGCAAATAAATAAAATAAACTAGAATCAATTGATTACTATTAATGTCTTTGCATTTTGTTGAGCAGATCGAATCCAACTAGAAGCACAAATCAATGTATTAATATTTTTAGTAGATAAACTACTTCTGTAATCATCCAATACCCTACCGCCTGCACTAAAAGCTGATTCTAAGGAAACTGTTGTTATAAGAATTGATAGAATATCTCGAGCCATAATTGAAAGTTGGGGAAACTTCTATGTATTCATCTTCCACCAATCGAGCACATCAAAATTTTCATTAAAACCCACGAATAATCACTCTTCAAGGTATACATGCAAATCAGGTTTCGATGGTTCCACAGAACCGGATGCTACAACAAAATATTGCAAAGCTCCAAGGAGAAAAAAAGCAAGAGGGAGACAAACACATGAAATTTTCCAACATAGCACAAGGAAAATGCCAGAAAACAAACAAAATGAAATAAAATAGCACACATAGATAAAGATAAAAAGAAATTCATTTTGTCAGCAATGAACATAGGTTGTAAGCATGATCTAGGCAAGTAGTAACATTTCAGAAACATAACATTACTAGACAAAGCATTATAAAACATTTAGAGATAAATTTTTTGTATTTTGGACCAAATAAAACTATGGAACATAGAAAAAGAAGTCGCAAAGCGTACAATAAAGAAGTACTTGTGAGTAACCTACTGTAGAAACTAAAAATGAGTTAAAAAAATCTACAAAAATTTACATACCTACAAAATAGTTCTTATGTATTTACATTTCTCCCAACTAAAATTTCAAATTTACATAGCACATTAGTTCTTCAAACCTATGCATGAAAAAGATGTATTCACTTTATACAAGTGATAATAGTCCTATATTTTGTCATATTACATATTTAAGTGATGTGAGTAAATAGGAAAGTTTGTGTGAGATATGTAAATAAATAAAAATTGTGTGCTACGTATGTAAATGACCCAAAAATATAATGAGAAAGGAATAAGACAGCCAAGATAAGCAGCAAGAAAAAGAACGAGTGATGCAAAATAAATTGTTCATAGTCCGGTAAAGCCTTAAAAAAATGTTAAGAAAGCATAAGACCACAAAGTGGCGAGAACATTAAGCTGAATTGAGTCATGTTTTTACTGGACTGGCCTAAAATCAGGCCGAACTAGCAGTATAATCAGTATCCATCTCACTAAACTAACCAATCCAAACCTGTGACTATTTTATTAAATAGGAATCATTCATGTTGCCCAAGCAGCAAAAGAGGCATTATTAGCTATATTCTTGAAACAAAAAGAACGTAATAATAATTTGACATACATTTTATGCAAAATAATAATAATAGAACAAAAATTAACTCATAAAAGCCCTACATGGCCTCATACAGAAATTTTAGAAACTTCAAAACCTAGGTTTCACTCAAACAATTTAAATAAACCTAAAAAATTTTTGAAAATTTAAGCTAAGAGACAAACCTGATTACCTGAAGATAAATATGAAATATTACAGAAAACCAAGCAAGAATATCAAGCAACCAAGCATGAATACCGAGCAACTGAAGTAACGAACACCGAAGCAAGAATACTGGGTCGATCCAACGCCGAGTCACTGAGGAAAAATACATTTTATCAAAGAAAGATAGAAGTAGATATTAGAGAACGAACACAAAAAATCAACCCTAAGCTCTCGCCGAGACAAAGATTTTCGCTATTTTGACACAAGTTCTCACCGAGAGAAGCTTTTCACAATTTTGATAGAAGAAGGATGGTTCTCACAGTCAAGCTTTTCACGATCTTGAGAGGAGGAGCAGCCAAAACTAGAGGAGAAAGATCAAACTGCGGTCTCGTGCTTTAGAGAGGAGAGAGCGGCGTGCTTTAGAGAGGAGAGAGTGCTCAGAGCGGTGAGAGGGAAAAAAGCAAACGGGTTAGGGCTTTCGCTACGTGGTAGGGTAATAAGGCTTTTTTCATTTCTTTTGTATATTATAATATAAAAATAATAATATAATACATTATAATAATTATATACCTTATATTATATAAATATATAATATCTATATTATTAGAGTCTAGATAGTATATAAATATATTATTATTAATAATTTCTTTTACATTATAATTTATAGGTTTTAAATTTTAAAATATATTAATTTTTTTTAGTATATAATTATTTCAAAAATATCATAAATTTTTTATATATATTTATTTTTTTTCTATTTCGAACAATAATGAATCAAACACGAACGAACACATTACTGTTCGTGTTTGGTTCGTTTAGCAAACCGAATGAAAAAAAATGTTCATGTTTGTCTTATTTGCTTACCGAACAAATCGAACACCAACGCTCTAGCGAATCGAACACAAACTGTTCGCAAACAACAAGCTTTTTTGACAGCCCTATAGACAGGTCTAATTTCTTTTAAAATTTCATTTTTCATGCTAGGTGAGACTGCGTAACCCACTCGCTTGAGGAACTCGTCAATTGTACATCCCTCCTTGTCAGCTAGTCTTTCAAATACAATGTAGAACTTGGTGATTGGAGTGGACTTCTCCCTTTTATTACTATGATACTGTGGTAACAACAGAGCAGTAAAAATTCTATAGATGCTCTCATCACCAGTGGTATCCATTAACGGGTGAAACCTCAGGCAATCCAAGTTCCTTTTGGTGAGGAATCTCATCAACAAGGGGCTATCTCTGTAGCATGGGCCATGGTAGTGCTCTGAATCTTTCGGTTTCAGTTTCTTCTTTGCAGCTTGGTCAACAGCTTAACTTCTAAAATGGAACTGATCTCAAATATTAAAATGAAGAGTAGTGAATGCATCGACTGAATCCTCTTCAATTAAAACTTATTTTCCTTTAGCAGACGATACGGTAGGCGCAATAACACTAAATCTGGTAGCATTAGGTGTAAAAACTCTTGAGCGGATGGATGTGGGGATGAAGATTTAAAGGGTGTTGGGGCGGTAGCGATCTTCACCCTCTTATAAGAAGGGAATTCCTGGAGAGGGACAGTTCAAATCGAACTCATCAGTCGTCTCTTGAACTTCTGGAGCAGTAACCTTCATGATGACAAATGGAGCCTTGCCAAGTATGACCTCAAATTTGTCAAGTCCAACTCGAAACTTGATTATCAGTGCAATGTTGTGGGTGTTACGACATGTAGGCAAGTTGCAAGAGAAAGTGAGAGGGGGAACGCCATCGTAGCAGCTTCAAAAAAAAAGTTTCGAAGGTTAGTACCGGCTAACACTTTGTAATTTTAATACGAAGACTAAAAATTAACAAAGGTCATTCTGTGAATTGGGCACATCTTTCTTTTGTTCATTTTCAACATTCTTATTTATTTATGATTATAGAATTTTGATTTAAAATTAAACGAGGGTGAAGAGACGTAATGACCTGGCTTGATTTGAAAAATAGCAAACCAAACCCAAAAGATACAAGGAAAAAGTGAAGTTTAGGACCCCGTGCAAGATCAGCTTCACAACACACATTACCCATGTAAAACTAGTTCACCAACAAACCTATTAGGGTTCCGAACCCACACGAATAGAAAAAGTCCTAAAGGACTACTTAATCTCTCTGTTTAAAGCTAGTTAAACATACGATCCTAATATCATAAAGAGTTGATCGTACTTGCCCAAGTAAGAAATGTGAAAAGCATGCTAACGGAAGAAAGGTATTATATTCCATGAGGGACATGAATACATTGTTGATGTATGAAGCCAAGACTTAATGATCAGAATGGAGAGACTAGTTCCTCAGCGGAGTCGCCAGATATTGTCGGTCACCAATTTCGGAATATATATATATATATATATATATTATAATTTTAGAAAATAATATTTCACTTTTGAAAATACGAGACCGAACTGATCACATATAGACAATATTTTAAATAAATAAGCACAACACTACAAGTGACATACATATCCGGAGGAATAGACATATTACTTATCTGGGAGGCTTGATTAAATAATATACGAATTTATGATATCCGTTTTAGTCTGCGAACCTTTATGTTGACCGACTGTCATCGCCACCGCCAATACCCTCCGTCATGTTGTTGGTTTGTTTATTATTGTTGTTGAAAGGAATCGCCACTCTAATTATCTATTTTATTGCTCTAATCTCCAAGTAAATTATTCTTTTGAATCATATGAAAGTTTTTCAGATGTTAAAGAAACTCAGAGAAGAAAGAAAAAGTGCTCAAAATAGAGAATAATAGAAAGAGGAAACGTTGGAATGATTTTCATTGTGGTAAGCTTTATAGAAAAAACAAATTCTCACGTAAACCACATGAAAAACTTTATAACAAGAGATATAGGTATATTACAAATTGTGAGTGCTTCATTCTCATATAAGAGCAATCTTCTATTGTTAATTACATCTCAGACAGTAACTCCTATTGTTAATTACATCTCAGACAGTAAAGACTATCTAAGAAAACTCCTGATTAATGTTAAAACTCGTTCATATAAGAAATTTAATGTTATGATAAAGGAAAGAAATATCAATGTCTTAACATAGGGTATTAAGTTTCTAAGAATCTGATTCTACCCAAGAGATTTTGTTTTTCCATTTCATTTTATGTTAATGTCATTTGGTTTTATTGTGATTATGTAATTTTTTCTGTTTGTCTTATTTAAGTCGTTTGGTTTTTTTTTTTTTTTTTTTTTTTT
>JXCR01149047.1:54560-85293 GCA_002079205.1 Phalaenopsis hybrid cultivar
TATATATATATATATATGTACGTATGCATGTATGTAAGTTTGTATATATTGATCTTTTTGCCCTCTCTCTTATTTATTATGATCTAACCTTTAGAGTGTGAATCACATACTATCTAGGATTCAATATCTTAAAAGATGTGGTGAGTGTGGATCGTTCATAGACAATAAAAGGAGTAGCGCACGGAGAAAAACACATAATAAAGTCACTGATAACATGGAGTGCACTAGAGAGTTCGTGAAAAAATAATCCAAGAGTTGAAGGAAAATATGTTGGATGGTATCCGAGAGGCATTAGCTTAAAGAATGGATTTATTTCCTCAAGATGAAGTGCTTGCACCTAATGGCTAAAGAGCCCCTTTAGGTTTCAATGGAGAAGGGGATTCCCAGTACTTTGATAGCGTTGGGTCAGTAGGGATCAATAATCATCGATTTGGGCACACTAAATAGCTCCTCAGTAAGAAAATGCATTCTCTCAACAAATCTCTATGGCTAAGCCCTCATATAGGTTCAAAATTTCTTCACAAGAATCCAAGAAGAGTTGAGTTGATATAACCAACTGTATAGCCTCACTTGAGTACACCATATGCTTGTTAAGGATTAGCAAAGCACTGAAGTGTCATTTTTTTCTTCAAGTAATCAAACCGCCACGGAGTTCAACAGCTTACCACAAATAATGATTGCCTAATTAGCTAACTTGAAGCTTATTTTTTTAGAACAGTTTGTGAAAGCCCAAAAGCAGATGAAGCATTTGTAAACCCTCATGCACATCTGGCAAGGGAAGACTGAGAGCATCCACTCATTTATCACCCCTTCAAAAAAGAGCTTCTTCAGTGTAGCATTTGAAACATATTGTATTACATGCCGCCTAGCTGGAGGGATAGAAGAAGCACATTATTTTCATGCTTTGGGACTGTAATGACCAAAGACATTGACTTAGTTGCTAGAGTGGAAAACAACCATATCTTGGTTGAGGAATACAATTCCACCTCCACTTCTTCTAGAGGATAATCTTCCACCTATCACCTACAAAGAAAAAAGGTTCCCAATGACAACAGGTGGAGATCAAGAAATAACTCAGGTTCTTTTGCTCATTTGTGATAGGAAGACCATTGATCATCATGGAACCATATAATGACCAACAAATCTCATAACCGAGGAGGTCAGGTTAGATATCCTAACTAGTAGTCAGCCTGCAATAGCTAGTGTCTATTGCCCAACCATAAACTACCATAAATGTCTGTTGAGATTCTCGATGGTCGGCATAGTGAAAGTCATCCAAAATACAGATTACTTCATAAAATGTACACCAATGAAGATTGGAGCTTACCAATGGGATCCAAAGAGCTATTGTGCATACCATAAGGACCATGTTCAAGATATAGAGGAATTTGAACACATTTAGAGCCTAGTCGAGAAGTTGACTAGAGCTGAAAATGTCAAATAGTTTGTAGCTCCAAGAGAACCGATCCAGAGGCAGGGAAAAGTTTCAATGAATGAATTTTTGGATGAACCTATCTGAGTTTGTGTTCTCCATATTGTTAATACAATTCATGTCATCTTTGGTGGAGGAGGTGATTCATCTCACCAAGCTAAACTAAGGAGGATTTAGTCAAGAAAACTGTGTGCAACCCCCATTGCGCTTAGAAGCAACAACTATGCCCTCATTCCTTTCACTAATGTAGATCTGCCCCCGAATGAAATCCTTACAATGATGCCATTATTTTAATGACACTTGTGAACAACTAGTAGATTGGTAGTATCTTACTCTACATTGGGATCTCAATAAAAATTTTACTTAAAGCTGTGTTCGATATGATGTGTATCAAAAATTACCAGCTAACTGTAATCATGAGCGCACTCTACGGATTCTCTGGCAAAATGAATGAAGCCTTATAAAATATTTCTTGACGGTTATCTAGTGATAAAATGATAAGCAGTTCAAGAACATGGAGGATTTTTTGATGTTGACTCACAATTGACTCATAATGTCATCATTTGCCGCCCTTTGCTCAACAATTTTAAGGTTGTTGCTTTGATGTACCATGTAATCTTAAAACTTCTCTGCAATGAAAAGTTGATCACCATTTGAGGTAAGCTAGATCAATCTCACACCTAGATCTGAGATGTTGGAAGTATCGAGCAAAAGCCACTCAAGATCAAGAATTTATGTGAGTGAGGTCTCGGACTAACAAAGTCATACATCAAGTTCTAGCGATTGAAAGTGAGCCAAATATTGTTTTCTTAATTTGTGAAATTTTTCATGTACGGTGGAGAAAAATGCTGATCATAACCTTCTGAGACAACTAAGATCTGTTTGTTTATTATGCAGCTAAAATGTCATATATTCCAATCAATGTCAAATGATATTGTTTGAACCTCATTTCTCTGGCTCAGACAATGAATCAATAGATGAGGTCTTTAAATATTACCTGGCCAAGCCAATTCGGGAAGAAGTTCAAAATTTATATGAGGCTGGCTACATTCGAGAAGTATAATATCTAACTTAGGTGTCGAACGTGATAATGGTACATAAGCCAAAAGACAGGTAAAAGATATGTGTGGTGTTCACAAATTTAAATACCACCTGTCTAAAATGTTACTGACTTTTTTCTTGGATTGATGATCTCATGGATTCGGTGGTTGGCCGCTTAGTAATGAGCTTCCTCAAAGCATTTTTGCCACTAGCATAAATAAACTTTATGTTCTTTTACCACTTTTATTGCCACATTTTACCTACTATTTTGCTTTATTTATCATGCATTTACACTTACGAATTTTTTTTATATATTATACAAAATATTGGAGATCATGCATACATTTTTGAGCGAGAAAAAACTAATGAAAGGTGCCAAAAGTGGCATGATAATGACACCCTATCAAACCTAGCTGCGTGACCACACCAAAACTGTACGTGACCATGATGCCTCTTTATAGGTTAGATGTGATCATGTTGAGATGAAGTGTGACCATGTCGCTCAACCCTTGTGTCTGGTGTGACTACACCAAAATTCAACATGACCACGTCGTAGGAGCAGAAAATGTTTTTGGAAGGAAGTTTATTGTTAAATCCAAGATTGGACTATGAAGGAAGATGTTAGGGCCTTTAGGAAAAAAAATTAGACATTGAGAGGTAGCTAGAGATAAGATTATGAGGGTTGGGAGCTCTCCTTTGAAGTTCTTCTTCCTTGATTAAGATATAGGTCCCAAGAGCTATTTCTCTTCTTTTTCCCATTGTATTTTTCTTAAGATTTTTGGAGAGAATTGTATGAGAGAGAGAATTTCTACTATGTAAGAGAAAAAAATTCACCGTTTATGTTTTTTACTTTTTTGTTTTGCATGCAATAATGACTCCTATCAATTTGTTTTATGTAGTTCATTCAGTTATGCTTGAAAATTTTTCTTTTTTGCCCTCTGTGATGCATGGATTGTGGTTTTCGTGATTTTCTTAGTTGATTATTCTCTCTGTTTTATTTTTCTGAGGGAACAAGGTTTAACATTATCATGTTAACAATAGATTTTCATTTACTCTTGATCTGGACAATTTGAATGTTAATATATTTTATGATCTATGACTCCTACCTGTTGAAGAAAGGAACAAAATGATTAACCAATAAATTCCAGTAACAATAAGAATTTTTTATTAAGATTTTGCAACTTAGAAAGAAAATTGGAAAAGTATTAAGGGATGCTATGAGGATTGATAGAGCCTCAACATCATTGATTCTAACCTTATTTTGACTAGGCATAGGCATAAGGAGGACAACGATCATTGTTGACAACCATCACATTAGTAAAAGTCTATAAAGACCAAGAACAACTACAATACCTAAATTACAGACGTGTGAGTCTCACATATCGCAAAGATTCCTGAGATTTATGTGTTCTCATATTTGTCTGTTTTCCAACCTTATTACTTATATTTTAGGTTTTTAGTACAATTTTAGAGGTTTATACCTCATTTTAATCATGATAAATTATGTTTAGAATCTAGTAAACTGAGATTCACCATCCAAAATAATTCTTAGCAATTTCTTAGTGGGATCGATATGTGGTAATCTTTAATTGCATTATTACTTGA
The DNA here is from genome assembly GCA_002079205.1 of Phalaenopsis hybrid cultivar. Classification (NCBI taxonomy): domain Eukaryota; kingdom Viridiplantae; phylum Streptophyta; class Magnoliopsida; order Asparagales; family Orchidaceae; genus Phalaenopsis; species Phalaenopsis hybrid cultivar. The sequence goes on from JXCR01149047.1 coordinate 58,639, forward strand.
TACATATACTTGTGTGATTAACCAACTTGCTTAACCGTTACTTTTTGCCAACAATATTTTTGTACAATTGCTAGGGAAAGGCATTAAAGAAACGTCTAAATTTAGAAGAACTGTAGTTTAACTTCTGATAATCTAGATTTAGCACATTTTTACCTACTTTTATTATTTTCTTTATTAATTCTCTACTGCAATTGTATTGTTAGTTGTGCTTTCCTAAAGGTGCTGAAAAATTAAAAAACTAAACAAAATGGAAATGCAAAAAAACCAAAGAAAAAATGTGTTGTTAATTTTGTTTTTTCTTGTTCTATTTGTGTATGTTGACTAACCTATATGGGTCGGTGTGACTATTTTCCTTTTTTGAATTTCTTAAATCTATTCTATTTTTTTTATATGTAGGGGAGCCATGTTTGAAATTGCTCCTTTTAACGCTAAGATTGGTTGCACTTATAAAAGCCATAGGAGAGCACAACTATCTACCAACACACTCGTAGAGCAAGCTAACCCTCAAGATCCCATCACAAAATCAGTTCTGAATTATGTCGAGACATTCTCCTTAGTATCAATTACCCTACCACTAAATTCAACACCTTTGAACTATGACTTGTCATCATTTAAATGGTCTAAAACATCTAGTTTTGGGGAACACCATTTGAGGACCCTAATATTAATTTGGCAAATATTAGGCTATGAATCTTCCTAATATTTCAAATATTTGGCAAATATTAGGCTATGAATCCTCAGCCACATTCTGTTATAACGGTGTTCACTGAAATTCCATTAGACTATGAATCTTCCTCTTCCCTTTATGGGATATAACCAATATGTGGCTAAACTCTTTAGGCCTAGGATCCTTACAACATGAAATAACCCATCATGAAAATTCTTAGCCAACTACTTTTCACCTTGAAAAACTTTCAAGCTGAGGATGACATTACATCTTTTTTCCAATAAAATGGAAATCTGTCTATGAAGTGATCTGATTTATTGTTACAATAGATTGTGTAAATTTTAAATAAGTATAATTAATTAATATTCAGATTCTACGTAATTATATGTATCGTAATCAAGTCATAATGGACTTTTTATTTAAGCCCCAAATATCAATCCCACAAGGAATATTTAATATGGAAATGATAAATTTGCTAGGAAATTCATAGAAAGTCAATTGAAATCACTGTCTCTAATTTCAATTGTTGAGATGTAATCAAAATTAAAATTCTAAACTATTATCAAATAAAAAATGCAAAGTTTAAAACAATAAACATTAATCTATTAACTATGTTTATGTAACAAAGATTCTTATGTGAAAAAGCATCCTTCCCACTATAATGAGGCTATGGTAAAATGAGATAAGATAAATATTCATAATATGTATTGTGTCAAATAAAAGTATTTTTATTCTCTACCCTGATACAGTGCATAGAAAATCATTTACTAATCTCAGTGTTTAGTCCCTAAATTTGTGGCTAGGCTAGGAGGATACCAGCTCTCACTTCCCTTCACCTGAAGGCTAGCTCTCACTTCAGTTTTTAAACAATAAGACTGAATGGAAGATTTTAGTATGTCATCCTAAAGGTTCTCCAATTCTACACCCAACAAAGAATACTTCCTTATTTATTTGCACTTAATTCCACGAATGATGTTCTCCTCCATGGAATCAAATACGATCCTCACTCTGTTGTAGAACTCATACTCCATTTCCCGGATCATATGTTTCACAACAGAATTTAATAATTGAACTGACCAGATTGAAAAGTAAATTAAGTTCGGAGTTGAAAAATCATCACAATTTATTTTACATTTTAATATTGACACATCCATATTATCTCTTCATTTCACCATATCTCAGAGTAGGGAAAAAGATAGAGGGAACTACTCAAATTTCATGAAAAAGAAATAACAAAACAAAAATTTCATATATAAAAGAAAGTTCATACAAAACTAATAAATAAATAATACTTATCTGAAAACTCTTTCTCAAAGCAAATCCTTTGTAGTCTTTTATTTGAAATGCAAGAAGAAGATATCTCTCACTTTTCTCCTTCTCCAACACTCTTACAGAAAGTTTCACATTAAGTCTTATCACACAAATTCTAAACTTTAAAGCAAAAAAAAAAAATTGACTCCAATATGGTAGTGCAATGGAATGATGTTGTGTGAAAAATGAACGTAGAGGAGTGAAAAGTAGAGGAGCACTTTTTCTTATGAAATTAGGCTCCAAATAGAGCCCAAGGTCGGTTCTCCAAGAGGTTCCTCCAAAAACACTTCAAAAAATCATCCAAATACATCAAACCTTCTAGAAAAGGGGTTTGCACCGCCTTTGGAGCCATCGGCGCTGGTCTAGCACCGTTGGAGTTGAGTAAAAATCTCCAGCCTTAAGTTGTTCTGTGCCGTCGACGCTCACCTCAGCGTGGTCGGCATTAAGCATTTCTTCAAAAACGTAATTTTGACTCCAAATTTCATCCTTTTTGCTTTCTTTTTACTTTAAGCCCTAAAAATCAACAACCTACAAGAAAACATCAAAATACCTTCCATTAAAGTGCAATATCATCAAAAATATGTATAAAATATGGGTCTAAAAATGCATATATTTTTGGTGTATCAATGATCTCCTTGAGTATAAAATATGACGGTGACTTTATATATGCTTAAAAATATAAGCATTTAATATTGCTGCTAAAAGTTTTAATTCCTCGGCAACTACACCAAAACTTAATAACAATTATAGATTCGATAAAGATGAATGTATAAAATATTCCATAATTGTAAAGTCACACTTATCAATGCAAGTATACGTATCGCTCAAGTAATATAGTGCTCTAATGGAGTCCTAGATATCGATCTCACAGGGAGTATGTTAAAATTATGAACTAAGATTTTAAAAAAGCAATACTCAATCACAACAATGAAATTCAATCTGCTTATCTATCACTAATAGGCAATTGAAATAAATATGTAATTTTAATAACTCTTAAATAACTAGCTTATGAGTCACTAATAGGCAATTGAAATAAATATGTAATTTTAATAACTCTTAAATAACTAATTATACCTATCACTAATAAGCAATTGAAATAAATATGTAATTTTAATAACTCTTAAATAACTAATTATACTACATTAATAGACAATTGAAATAAATATGTAATTTTAATAACTCTTAAATAACTAATTATACTAATAAATTAGTTAAATGTGATATTCAATATATAAGAAAGCATCCTTCTCCTTGTCAAGAAATTATAGTGAATTCCAATGTGATATTCAATATATAAGAAAGCATCATTCTCCTTGTCAAGAAATTATAGTGAATGGACAATTAAAATAAATATGTAATTTTAATAACTATTAAATAACTAATGATACTAATGAGGGTTTAAATGTGTTATTCAATAATACACTGAAAACATCATTCTCTTTGTCAAGAAATTATAGTGAATTGATAAAGTGAATCAGTTCAATTTACAACCTTCTCCTTGTTAAGAAATTATAGTGAATGGAGAAAGTGAATTAGTTCAATTTGTATTGTGCTAAATATGAGCATACCTATTCTTTACCCATTGGTGCTGGCGTAAAGAACATTGACTAATCCTACGCTTGTTTACTGAATTTGCCGCTAGGCTGGGAGGATACCGGCACTCACTTTGGAGCTCCCACATTCCCCTCACCTGAGGGCTAACATCCAAAATTCAACACTCAAATGATAAGACTGAATTGGGATTTTAGTCTATCACTCTAAAAGCTCTAATTCTACGTCCGATAATTTTATTTCCTTATTTATTTGCACCAAACTTCCAAGGGCTATGACCTCCCTGAATCTTGGATGTAATTTTCACTTTAGTTGTAAAACTCAACATATTTTAATAAATCAATTGGCCAGATTGAAAGTAAATATTAATATTGAAGTGAAAAGATCATCACAATTTATTAAACATTTTTATGGCTTCACCAATTCAAATTACCATTTCGAGAAAAGATAATCATAATTTCTTTAACATTTTCATGGCTTCTCCAATTCAAATCACCATTTCACAAATCTCAAGACAAGGAGAAAAACAGGGAAAACTACTTAGATCTCATGGGAAAAACACAACAAAACTTGAAATTCATATATAAAATCAAAGCCATACAAACTACAACAATAAATAAACTTATCTCTAATTTTTTCTCTCCAAAGAAAACTTCTTAAAGTTCCTCTTCATCTCTTCCTTTCTTTATAGCACACAGAATTTCTCTTCGAAGCGGCAAGGAGGAAGAAATCTCTTACTTTCCCTCCACTCTTACAATCTCTCGATGAATTCCTCACAATTTAGACTCTCTACACACTACTGGAACACTTGGATGTTGTTCTAACCTTCCAACTCCTCGAACTCCTCTTCTATTTTCGACCAAAATCTTATTTTATAGTTGTGGATGAGTTTTCTCAAGAGTTGCCTAAGCACCCCTCCAAAATTCATCCTCATCCAATGCTTTGTTGGACATAACCGCCAATCTCACCGTCGGTGGCCTCGAGGGCGCCATCGGCAGGCCTTCTAAGTGAATTAATTCTGGAGTCTCGGGAAAAATCTGTCGTCGGCGCCTTAGTTCAAATCTTCACATTTTGGTCCTTTTCGCTCCAAATTTGCTCATTTTTGCATCTTTTTGCTCCAATGACCCTAATTCATCATTCCTGCAACAAAACATCAAAAATATCTTTTTTTAAAGTACAATATCATCAAAAACAATATAAAATAGGTATGAAAATCTCAACATATTTTCCTTTTGTCAAAATCCCCCAAGCTTAACTTTTACTTGTCCTCAAGTAATTTTAGTACTACATAAAACTTATGATCTATTATAGTAAAGTTTAAATTCAAAAATACTATAAGTTTGATTTAGATAAATACCATAGTAAGACTTTAAGAAAAAATTCAAGTAATTAAATTAATTCTGTAGCTACAAGACTTATCTAGTCATCAAGTTTAAGTGTTCTAGTCTTCTATTCATTTCAAGAATGACTATATGTTGTTATTTAGTCATCAAGTTTAAGAGTTCTAGTTTTCTATTCATTTCAAGAATGACTATATGTTGTAATATCAAGTCACTTAGAATATCCAATGGATAGAAAATTCATGAGAACACTACTAGTAAAAGATCTAATCCATAATTATAAGTTTAGGAATGTATTTAGGTTTTCTCTTTAAGTAGGTCCAGTGAAGCCAATTATTTATTAGGCATGCCCTCACGCTTCTCCTCACTTCCATATATTTTCCTTTCTTTTCTCTTTTTCATTTGAATTGCTTTCAATCCTATATATTTTTCTTTTCTTTTCAGGGATTGTTGTCAATCTTTTTTTTTCCTTTTTTCAAGTGAGGATTACTATATCTGGATAGCCTTTAATGATTTTGAACATCACCTTTCTTTTCCTAAATTTGAAACTTAAAGTATTCCTTTACCTCATAAATATTTCATAGTTCTTACATCATTGAGCCCCAATCTTTTCTTCTCAAATGAATTTCCAGATTCTTAATACTTTAAAGTTGAGCCCCAATCTTTTCTTCTCAAATGAATTTCCAGATTCTTAATACTTCAAAATATAGTTTCTTTACTTTAAATAGTTAACTATAATCTTATTCTCTTATACAAAATATCTTAAGTTACAAAAAGTCTTATTCTCTTATACTAAATATCTTAAGTTAACAAAATAGTTTTCATTACAAAAATATTTCTTTAAATCTACCGTAATATTTAAATAGCTACAAAATATAGTTACCTGAATTAAATTCACTACGTAAAATCATATAAATAATTTTTGAAAATAATTAAATAGAGGACATCTAATAGTTAATCTTTTTCTTCCTCCCCCAAACTTAAATTTTTCAATATGGAATGATACAGGTGGAAAGAAAAAATCTAAATATAAATCTCTCCCCCAAACTTAAATTTTTCAATATAAAATGTACACGTGGAAAGAAAAACTCTAAATATAAATCATACCTCAGTATTTTAGGCATTTTCATCATTCTGAAATTTTTGCAATCCGTCTCAAAATTTCTACTTCACCTTGTCTGTAACATTAGGAGCTTTCTACACATATAAATCATTAGAGAAATTGTTGGGTAATGAAATTTTGAAATAAGTACAAAAATAAAACATTAAACAAACACGATATTCCCTAACACAATCACATTACTAAACAAAACAATTACAATTAAAATGCGAAATAAAAACCACATTACATTGCAATCTCCAAAATACTACTCAGCATCTATTATACTACACATACAAATTTAACTACCACACTAACTTTATAACAAAAATTAAAAATATCCAAGTACAACATAACAATAAAAATGAAAGTCCAAATACATGCAAACACCCATTTCTATTACAAAAGATCACAAAAATAAAAGTACAAGTACAAGTACATTACAATCAGATATCAAAATCCCAAACTATGTCTTTGTCTCCTTGATCAACAGGTGGATTGGGCTGATACTAAGTATATCGGGGGAACTCAAGGAAAGTAACATTAGGCTCACCTCTGTAGTGATGGGCTTGAGCTTCGTAATAAGCTACCTCAAAATTTGAATGCCTCTAAAGGTACTCACTAGCATAATTATGTTGACGTTCTGAACCTCCAATCCCTTAATTTATTAATTTTATGCTCTTCCACTGCAAGGTTAACTCATTCATCAAATCAGTCAGAGTAGGGGAACTAGAAGGTGGAAGGTCATAACTTGTAGAGGGGACATCTCTACAAGTAGAATGTTCTTGACTCCTACTTCCAGTTCTCCATTTTTCATGGGATTCATAAGTTTTCAAATTAGTTTTACTAATGGGTTTCATAGGGTAAACCCATTCCTCTTTTCCTCCAGCTTCCACTCTAGAAAGTTGGCAAAGTGCATAAACAAGGCAAGGATGTCCTAGACCTCCACTTGTTTCACTCATTGTCGTAGTCAATATATTCTTAAAAATAAATGTTATTCTGAATACAGAAATTCAGAATAGCTCTATCTCGAGTTACCTCACTATGATGATAGGTCGGTAACAGACTAGAAGAAATAAAATATTGCCACGCCTTAGAGATTGCATTCAGCATGGAAGCAAAAAACTTTACCCATTCTAGTTGCTTAATCTTCCACGTTCCTTTCCCATCAGTGAGAAAGTTGATCACATCATTTAGGGGGCCTTCCATAGTACTTAAGGATTCATAATGGCAGCTATAAGAGTCTGGGACTTCATAAAAGGTGTTAATGTGGGCGACATTAAATTTAATAGGAAATCCCCGCGCTTGATTCTGTCGTCAGAATAGAATATGTTGGCGTAAAATTCTTTCATAATATTTGTAGCAGATTTATTGGTGGTGTCACAAAAGTTTTCCCACCTCTGCTCGGTAATAACTCGTTCAATTTCTCCTTCCGGGCTCTCAAAAACTCGATCTTTTATGCATTTCTTTCCTTCAAATACTGAAGTAAATCTTGATTGAGCCTTCACATTGACAAAGCGAGACTCGTCAAACTCAAGTCGTCTCTTTTATTGTGGAGATATTTCAATCTAATAACCATTACAAATAATTTAAAAATATACTTCAAATATGCAAATAATGGCTTTCAAAAGTAATTCTAAGAGTTCAACAGTAAGTTCCATTAATTTCTTCCCAATATTTTCTTCACATTCTCAAATTTTTGGGATCTCCTTAATGTGGAAAAAATCCATGGTGAAAATTAAATATTTTTAGTTTGGTGTGAAGCTCTTACCAAGAGATGATCAAATCCGGTGTCTAAATGCCTTGAAATTGTCTCCCAATCTAAGATCTCTCAAGCCATATGTCAAAAATTGCATCTTTCAGAGGAAGGGGATGATGAATAGTGGCGGTTGACTGGTCAAAATCACGGTTAAAGGTATTTTTTCAGGATCTCACCATCGGTGGAGTATTCGACGCCGTCAGCACGCTCTATTGAAATTATATCCCTAGTCTCAATAAAAGTCTGTCATTAGCGCCGTCAAGGGCGCCGTCGGCGGGCTCTATTGATTTGGTTCAATTTCTAGATTTTTGCAATTTTGATCAATTTCAAGCCTCAACGACATCCGTTCAATCATTATAGACTTAACTTTAAGTGATTAAATGATGTACTTATCACAATTAAACTTTCACAACACAAAACATCACATTTTGTTACAATTTATGTTACATAACACACCTAAGTTTGGTATTTTCTCAACCTCAATACATTAATTTAGTGTCTCAATCCAAGCCATAACTCTCAAAACGCTGAAAAAAAAACATCATATGCTTCGTCTCACAATATAGAGATCTAAAAGCATAATTCTAAAACAAAGCAAATGCAAAGTTTAATTCAAATTACTTACATAGACAGACAGGTAGTAATATAAATCTACTATTCTTCAGATTCAGTACTAGATTCTCCTCTGAGATCACCCATTGCGCATGAATGAAGAAGTTATAAAAGGGGCGGTATGGAAATTCTTCAGTAGAATCCTCTTCTATCAATTTCATCTTCCTCATCAGCCGTATCAAACTATCTACTAAATGTCCAGAGTGAGAAAAATTTTCTTTCATTCTCTTGTCTAGATGATTGAAGAAATCAGAGATATTATTAATTGCATTCATGACATTTTGTACCTCCTTCTCCAATTTATTGATTCTTCGTAGGATCACCGGTGTCTTGTCAAGAACTAATGGTTGAATCGGTAGTGAATTTTGAGACGCCTGATCTACCATAATAGTCATGTCATTTTCATCTTCAAAAGCTGGGAATCTCTCAGTTGGGTCCAAAGGCTTCCAAGGTAGAAGTACCTTTTCTCAATTTTTGTAGGATACTTGGAACTGACTCCAAAGTGAGAAAATTGTGGAAGGATGTCCAAGCTCATAAGTTGATGCATGAACGATCAAACCCAAAACTGACTTCACAATTATTGATCCAATATCAATCGACAGTCCCATTTGGATGCAGTAATTCATAATAGCACTTTCTTTAGAAACTTTATCAATCTTCATTGTCGGTAACAGTTTTGCAGAAATGAAGTTCTGGTGTTTCGAAACGAGATTTAGGAGTGTCGCAGAAAAACTAACATAACCGTTTTCTCTCATTTCCCAGTCTTCAGTTTCGTCCGTTAAATATAGGTAAATCTCATTCATCTGGTTTTTTGTCGGGATGAAGTTGGAATAATGGCAGACAGGAATGTTCTCAATCATGTATAGTTCATTGATTCATGCAGGAGTGAAAGTTATCCATCTACCTCGCACATAAACGACTCCCTGGTTGATTCCGTGCAAATTTGCATAAAATTCCTTCACCACAAGAACAACCACAGCGGCGGTAGTATGACACAACACTTCCCATCTTTACCACAGTATCATCTCTTGAATTGTCATAGAGGGATTATTCAATCAGTGATTTATGAATCCTCATTCCTTGATTAATCTTTTCTTCGTTAGTACCTTGTTGAAGATTCGCTGTTCTTCCGCACTAATAAACTTTCTCCGATTGAATATTCACATTCTGGGATTATCAGGGGAATTGGACGCCATAGGAATGAATTTAGTGGAGTTTCACTTCATTTTTGGGGGAAATATGAACTTAGGAATCAAATTTGGGAGTTTAAAAGGGGTAACTCCCGCCCAAAAACCGCCAAAAACTATCATTCAAACTCTAGAAACCGCCACCTCGACAGTCTCACCGTTGGCGTGGTTGATGGCGCCGTCGGTGAGACTTTAGTATTTATTTTCTTGGACTCTTAAAAAAAACCCGTCGTTGGCAGCATCGAGGGCGTTTTCAGTGCCCAAGGTAAAAATTGCACAGCTTCGCTCTAGTCCGAATGCGTTTCAATTTTTTTTTATGGATCCAATTTTTATGATGATTCAAGGGTAAATAAGAGTATTAGAGCTCAATAATACCACAAATAATGATAATTTCGAATAAAAACTACTATAATCACAATAAAAGTAAAGATAACTATGGGTTGCCTCCCATAAAGCGCTTGGTTTAACGTCGTCAGCCCGACCTATTCAGGTGTTATTGAGGTTGACTGATCATTAAAGACCTATTTAAAATTTAGTCTTTTACCCTCAAAATACAATTTTAATCATTGTCCATTTACTTTAAATCTATTTACAGTCTTTTGATCTTCAACCTCAAAAGCTCCGTAAGTATAAACATGAGTCACAGTAAAGGGTCCTAACCAACGAGATTTCAATTTCCTTGGAAATAACTTCAGCCGAGTATTGTAAAGCAAAACTTCTTGTCCTGGTTCAAAGTTCTTCTGGTTAATCTTTTGATCATGCCATAACTTTAGTTTCTCTTTATAAATTCTTTCATTATCATAATATTCTTTTCTTAATTATGCCAATTCAGTTAATTTTAACAATCTCTTCTGACCGACATCTTTCAAATTATAATTGAATTCGTTAATCACCCAATATACTTTATGCTCCAATTCTAATGGTAAGTGACAAGTCTTTCCAAAAATTGGTCTATAAGGAGTCATTCCAATAGAAGTTTTATAAGCAGTCCTGTAAGCCCATAATGCTGTATCCAGTCTAGTGGACCAATCTACTCTACTAGGGTTTACAGTCTTCTCAAGTATTTGTTTCTAATTAGAAACTTCAGCTAACCTACTGGTTTGTGGATGATAGGCAGTAGAGATTCTATGAATAATATTAAATTTTTCTGCCAATCTCTGAATGTATTTATTACTAAAATGAGATCCTTCATCAGTGATAATCATTCTAGACATTCCGTATCTATTGAAAATATTTTTCAATAAAAATCTAGAAACACTTTTTGCATCACAATGAGGTAAAGCATGTTTTTCAATCCACTTTGAAATATAGTCTGCTGCAAGTAATATATATAATTTCCCAAATGAATGAATAAATGGTCCTATGAAATCTAATCCCTAAACGTCAAAGATTTCAATTTCTAACATGAAATTCAGAGGCATTTCATTTCTTATGGATCTATTGCCTACTCGTTGACATTGATCACAAGTTTTTAAGTATCTATAAATATCTCTAAAGATAGTAGGTCAATTAAATTGAGCTTGTAAAATTTTATAACCAGTTTTATCAATCCCAAAATGTCCTCCAAATTCAAAATCATGACATTTCTGAATGATTAGCCTTGTAAAATTTTATAAATAGTTTTATCACTCCCAAAATGTCCTTCAAATTCAGAATCATGACATTTTTGAATGATCAGTTCAGTTTCTTCCATAAAGAATCCCAAAATATCCTCCAAATTTAGAATCATGACATTTCTGAATGATTAGCTCAGTTTCTTCATAAGGTACACAGTCTTCCAAATTCAGAATCATGACATTTCTAAATGATCAGCTCAGTTTCTTCATAAGGTACACATCCTTCAAATTCAAAATCATGACATTTCTGAATGATCAGCTCAGTTTCTTCATAAGGTACACATCTCAAAAATTCAGAATCATGACATTTCTGAATAATTAGTTCAGTTTCTTCATAAGGTACACATCTTCTCATAATAGGATCTTACATTGTTTATATAAATAAGACTAATCTCAAAAATATGCTTTCGCGTCATGACTGAATTTTCTTCGTTGTTGCAGTGTCAGCATAGGTGGCAAAATATCACTTACAATATAGTTAAAAATATCAACATACCATGGTATTTTCCACTCATTAATATTATAAAGTTGTTCATCTGGAAAACTATCTGTAATTTCATTATCGGTGTCAGATAGTTCATGATTTTTTGTTCTCGACACATGATCAGCAATTTGATTATCAGTTTCCTTTCTATCAATAACCACAAGATAAAATTCTTGCATCAAAAGTATCCATTTAATTAACCTTGGTTTGGCATCCTTCTTTTGCATGAAATATTTAATAGTTGAGTGATCAGTGTGCGCAACAAATTTAACTATAATTAAATAAGATCTAAATTTGTCTAAAGCATACAAAATGGTCAGTAACTCTTTTTCAGTAAAAATATAATTAATTTGTGCATCATTAAGAGTTTTACTAGCGTAGTATATAACTTTAAAATCTTTTCATACCTTTGTCCAAAGAGAGCTCCACTAGCATAATCACTAACATCACACATCAGTCCAAATGGTTTCTCCTAGTTAGGTGAAACTATAATAGGGGCTGTGATTAATTTTTCCTTTAATAACTTAAAGGCAATTAAACAGCTTTCAGGTAATTTCAAATTTATTGTCCTTTTCTAAAAGTTGGCATAGAGGTTTAGTAATTTTTGAAAAATCTTCTTCTTGTCCTTTTCTAAAAGTTGGCATAGAGGTTTAGTAATTTTTGAAAAATCTTTAATAAAATCTGTAAAAACCAACATGTCCCAGAAAACTTCTAACTTCTCTTACACTAGTAGGAGGTGTTATAAGATGTCCAAGAAAACTCCTAACCTCTCTTACATTAGTAGGAGGTGTTAGTTTAGATATAACTTGGCATAGAGGTTTGGTAATTTTTGAAAAATCTTTAATAAAACGCCTGTAAAAACCAACATCTGAAAACTTCTAACTTCTCTTACACTAGTAGGAGGTGTTAGTTTAGATATAACTCGGATTTTTGTGAAACTCCTAACCTCTCTTACATTAGTAGGAGGTGTTAGTTTAGATATAACTTGAATTTTTGTCTCCTAACCTCTCTTACATTAGTAGGAGGTGTTAGTTTAGATATAACTTGAATTTTTGCAGGTTGTTTAGTAACTTTTGAAAAATCTTTAATAAAACGCCTATAAAATCCAACATGTCCAAGAAAACTCCTAACCTCTCTTACATTAGTAGGAGGTGTTAGTTTAGATATGTAAAATCCAACATGTCCAAGAAAACTCCTAACCTTTCTTACATTAGTAGGAGGTGTTAGTTTAGATATAATTGAATTTTTGCAGGGTCAGCTTCCATACCATCTTCCAAAATTTTATGCCCTAACACAATTCCTCCTGCAACCATAAATTCAATTTTTACAGGGTCTGCTTCCATACCATCTTCCAAAATTTTATGACCTAACACAATTCCTCCTACAACCATAAATTGACATTTCTCCCAATTTAGAACCAAATTAGTTGTTTCGCATAACTCCAAAACTTTTTCAAGGTAATTTAAGCATGAGTCAAATGATGTTCCAAATACAAAGAAATCATCCCTAAATACTTCTAATCTATCATCAATTAACTTACTAAATATAAACATCATACATCTTTGGAATGTTGCAGGTGCATTACATAATCCAAAAAGAATTCTTCAAAAAGCAAAAGTTCTAAAAGGACTAGTAAATGTTGTCTTTAATTGATCCTCAGGAGCAATAGGAATTTGATGGCAATCGATATATCCATCTTAAAAACAAAAATATTTATGCCCAATAAGTCTATCAACTATTTTGTCTAAAGAGGGTAAAGGGAAGTGATATTTCCTATTGGCAGTGTTTAATTTTCTATAATCAACGCAAATATGCCACCTAATAACTTGTCTGATAGGTATTAATTCATTATTTTCTTTTGTTTCAACAGTCACTCCTCCTTACGTAACTTGTCTGATAGGTATTAATTCATTATTTTCTTTTGTTTCAACAGTCACTCCTCCTTTCTTAGGAACAAATGAATTGGACTTACCCACGCGCTATCTGAAATAGGATATATAATTCCAGTGTCTAACCATTTTAAAATTGGACTACCATGCACTATCTAAAATATGATATATAATTCCAGTGTCTAACCATTTCAAAATTTCCTTCTTAACGAAGATATATAATTCCAGTGTCTAGCCATTTTAAAATTTCCTTCTTAACTACTTCTTTCATCATTAGATTTAATCTCCTTTGTGGATCAACTTTTGGCTTATATTGTTCATTTAGTATAATTCTGTGCATACAGATTGAATGAATAATTCCTTTAATTTCAGCTAAGGTCCAACCAAAAGCTTTCTTATATCTTTTTAATGTATCTAATAGTTTTTTCTCTTGCAAATCATTTAACTCTGAAGATATAATAATAGGAAATGTAGATAAGTCTCCCAGAAACATATACTTCCAATGGCTAGGTAATATTTTCAACTCAAGTTGAGGTGGTTTTATAATTGAGGGAATTAGATTCTTATTAGTATTTTCTGTAATATCCAGCATCTCAAATCTTTCCTGAACATAATCTAATTCTTCGTTTTCTAATTCATCAAAATTTAATTCATCACTATCTTCAAATTGTTCTTTCTCTTCAAAATGCTCTTTAAAATGCTCATTCAATAGATGTTTACTAATTTCCAAGCAAAAACATTCATTATCTCTTTCAACAACAGGGTATTTCATAGATTTTTCATTGTTAAAAGTCACTTCTTGATCGTTAACTCTCATAGTTAATTCTCCTTTTTGAACATCGATCATAGCTTTTTCAGTAGCTAAAAATTGTCTCCCTAAAGTGATAAGTATTTCTTTATCTTCCTTCATATCTAAAACACTAAAATCCACAAGAAAGATAAATTTATCAACTTTTACTAACACATCTTCTATAGATCCCTTAGGATATGTAACTGAATGTTCTGCTAACTAAAGAGTTAAAGAAGTAGGTAAAACTTATCCAAATCCTATTTTTTTCAAAATTAATAGAGGCATAAGATTAATGCTGGCTCCCAAATCACATAAAGCTCTTCCATAAAAGTAGCACACGGTATAGTGAAACTGCCAGGTTCTTTTAATTTTTCAAGAAGCTTTTTCTGAATAATACATAAGATTAATGCTTGCTCCCAAATCACATAAAGCTCTTCCATAAAATTTTTCACCGATAGCACATGGTATGGTGAAACTGTCAGGATCTTTTAATTTTTATAAAAGCTTTTTCTGAATAATTGCACTACACTCTTTGCCAAGTGAAACAGTTTTGTTATCCATGAACTTCCTTTTCTTGTTCAGAATATCTTTCATAAATTTCACATAATTGAGCATTTGTTCTAAAGCTTCTACGAAGGGAATATTTACAGTTAACTTCTTAAGAATTTCTAAAAATTTGAAAATTATTTATTCTGTTTGTGTTGCTTCAATATTTGAGGAAAAGTGGTGGAGGTTTCTCCACTGTAATTTTCATTGGTGTAAGTGAATATTCTAATTCTGGGTATTCATGATCCTTTTCTTTTTCTGTATCCACTTTCTCTTTTTCAGTTTTCGTTTCTTTTTGCACTCTTGTCTCCAATTCTTTTCCACTTCGTAATTGTATCACCAATTTTTGGATAAAAGTTTTTGTGAAAGTTCTCCCCAAGTTCTAATAGATCCTAGTACTAACAAATTTAACCACATCTTAGCATTATCCCTTAGTGAAAAAGGAAAAAGTCTAAGTCTAACAACATCGTTTGAGACTCTATCATATTTAAAAGTAGCACACAGTTCTAAAAAACTAACAAGGTGTAAATTAGGTTCTTCATTTGGTGTACCTCCGAATTAACTATTTTGTACCATTTGGATAATAGCAGTTTAAGCTCAAATGAATTAGCAACTACATCAGAATTTTGGATAGATAAGTGAATTTCATATGCTGTAGGATTTGCATAATCTTGTAGAGGTCTAGGTTGGTGTTCATTCTCTAATCCTTGATTGTTCATGTTGTTTTTCATTGTATCAGACTTTCTAGGTTCTCTTCTCAATCTTCTAAATTTTCTAACAGTGCGTTCTAATTTCGAATCGTAGAGTATAAGATTTTCAGGTCCAAATTTACGCATACAATTTGAAATCAGTACACAATAAAAGAATTAACTAAATATGAAAAAATATTGCAATTCAAGTAAAACTTTCCTAATAATCTTAATTTGTCCGTTACTCTAATTGTGATTCTATTTTACTCCCCTGCAATGACACCAAAAACTTGACAGCGACTTTAAATATGCTTAAAAATATAAGTATTTAATAGTGCTGCTAAAAGATTTAATTCTTCAGCAACTGCACCAAAACTTAATAACAGTTATAGATTGGATTAAGTTGAATGTATAAAATATTCAACAATTGTAAAGTTACACTTATCAACACAAGTATACGTATCGCTCAAGTAATTTAGGGCACTAATGGAGTCGCAGACGTAGTGTAACACAGAACTTCCCATTGCCTTTGCAGAATGATCTTATCAATCAGACCAATTGGATTGATCACTCCATGATTTATAAATCCTTTTTCCTTGATCAATCTCCTCTTTGTAATAACTTTATCGTATAATCAATGTGAGTCAAAACTAATAAACTTTCTTTTGTTGAAAACTCCACTCCTCAAAGTATATCTGGAATTGGAAGCCATAGAGTCCCAGAACAGGAAGTCTCTACGCATCTAAGAATGTTTCCAGGCCTTTTTAAGTTCTTCTAGATGGTTATTATGAAGTGAAATTTTGCCAAAATCTACCAAAAGTTGTCTAAAACCGTCCAACCGTACTTGGCGCCGTCGGCGCTGCCGACACTGATATCCATTATCTAGGGCGTCGTCGGTGCCCATTCTGGTGTCATCGGTGCCAGTGGCCAAAATTGTGACTTTCATTTTTTTTCTTTCAACTCAATTCCAAATTTTCCTCCAATACCAATATTTGACTTAATTTATAACAAATGCAATTTTGTAGGATTATTAACTACTAATATATAAGACACTTAATCAAAAAAATAGTAATACATAGCAATATAAGTATTGGTTGCCTCCCACAAAGAGCTTGGTTTAACATCGTCAGCCCGACATACTTTTTGTTTAGTTAGGTTGACTTAACATCAAAACTTCTTTAAATTGAGATACGTGCCCTGCATAATAATTTTTCAAACGATGCCCATTAACTTTAAATATCTTTCTAGTGTTAGGATTTCTAATAACAACAGTTCCATAATGATAGACTTTAATCACTTTAAATGGTCCTAACCATCTAGATTTTAGTTTTCCTGGAAATAATCTCAATCTTGTATTATATTGTAGAACTTCTCCAGGTTCAAATGTCTTCTTAATAATCTTCCGATCATGCCGTATTTTCATTTTTCTCGTTATAGATTTTTGCATTATCATATACTTCATTTCTAATCTCCTCAAGTTCATTGAGTTGCAATAATCTTTTCTCACCAGCGTCCTTTAAATTAAAATTAAATTCTTTAATAGCCCAAAATACTATTCTATTGGTAAATGACATGTTTTTTTAAAAAATCAATCTATATGGGGGCATTTCTATAGGAGTTTTATAAACGGTTCTGTATGCCCATAATGCAATATCTAGTCTATCAGACCGATCTAATTTATAAGGATTTATAGCTTTTTCTAAAATGCATTTAATTTTATGATTTGACATTTCTGCAAGACCACTAGTCTGAGGATGATAGGCAGTAGAGAATCTATGCATTATATCATATTTCTTGATTAATTTTTTGATGATCTTATTCCTGAAATGAGATCCTCCATTGGTAATGATTACTCTAGGCATTCCATATCTTGTAAAAATATTTTTAATTAAAAATTTAGAAACACTCCTAGTGTCACATCTAGGCACAGCAATAGCTTCAATCCACTTAGACATATAATCAACAACTAGTAATGAATATAAATTTCCAAATGATGACATAAATGGTCCCATAAAGTCTAATCCCCACATATCAATTTTCAACTTCTAATGTGTAATTTAGAGGCATTTGTTTATTCTTGAAATATTTCCTACTCGTTGACATCTATCACATGTTTTAATATATTCATTAACATCTCTAAAAGTAGTAGGCCAATAAAATCCAGGTTGTAAAATTTTATATGCATTTTTATTTGTTCTGAAATATCCTCCAAATTTTGAATCATGGGATCTTTCAATTATTTGTTGAGTTTCTTCATAAGGCACACATCTTCTAATAATTAGATCTTGACGATGTTTATATAAATATTGGTCATCCCAAAAATAGTCTTTCAAATCATAGATAAATTTCTTTAATTTTTTATTCTTAATATCAAGTGGTAGAAAATCACTTACAATATAGTTTTCTATATCAGCATACCATGGTACATGCATTTCATCAATACTATATAATTGTTCATCAGGGAAATTTTCTAAAATTTCATTTACAAAATTAGTTAATATTTCTATTTCTATTTCTAGACAAATGTTCATTTATTTGATTATCATTTCCCTTTCTATCAACCACGGTAAAATTAAACTCTTGTAATAGATGTATCCAACTAATTAATTCTTGGTTTAGCATCCTTCTTTTGCATTAAGTATTTAATAGCAAAATGATCTGTATGCACTACACATTTAGTTTCAATTAAATAAGTTCTAAATTTATCAAAGGCATAAAAAATAGCTAATAACTCTCTTTTAGTAGTATAATTAATTTGATCATTATTAAGAATTTTACTAGCATAAGATATAACTTTAAAATTTTTTCTTGCCCCAATAGCATAATCACTAGCATCACACATTATTTCAAATGATTTCTCTCAGTCACGTGGTATTATTATAGGTGCAGTGATTATTTTTTATTTAATAATTTAAATTTTTTTATGCATTCCTCATTAAAATCAAATTTTATATCTTTTTCTAAAAGTTAGCATAGGGGTTTAGTTATTTTTTGAAAATTTTTTTATGTAGCGCCTGTAAAAACTAGCATGTCCTAGAAAACTTCTCAACCCTTTAAAACTTTTAGGAGGTGGTAATTTTTCTATAACTTGGATTTTTTCAGGATCTACTTCCATGCCTTTTTTCAGAAATTTTATGCCCAAGAACAATACCTCCTGCAACATAAATTAAAATTTTCCTAATTTAAAAGTAGTTTGATTTTTTCACATACTTTCAGAACTTTTTCTAAATTATTAAGATATAACTCAAACAAAGTCTCAAATACAGAAAAATCATCCATAAACACTTTCATTCTATGCTCAATAAAATTACTAAAAATTGACATCATACATCTTTGAAATGTTGCAGGTGCATTGCATAGTCCAAAATGCTTTCTACGAATAGTAAATGTTCCGTATAGGCTTGTAAACATTGTTTTCTCTTGATCCTCTAGAGCAATTGGAATTTGATGATATCCAGTATATCCATCTAAAATGCAATAATATTTATTCCCAGCCAATCTATCTAACATTTTGTCAAGAAAGGGTAAAGGAAAGTGATCTTTTCTGGTGGCCATATTTAGTTTTCTATAGTCAATGCAAATTCGCCAACCAGTTACATCTTTTTTTTGTATTAATTTAATTTTCTCATTTTATTTAACAGTCACTCCACCTTTCTTTGGAACACAGTGAAGTGGGCTTACCCAAGCACTATCTAAAATAGAATATATAATTCCAGCATCTAACCACTTTAAAATCTCTTTTTTAACAACTTCTTTCATTATTGGGATTAATCTTCTCTAAGGATCAGCTTTAGGTTCATACTATTAATCTAATAAAATTCTGTGCATACAAATTGAAGGATTAATTTCTTTAATATTTGCTAAAGTCCATCCAAAAGCCTTTTTAGGATCTACTTCTATAACTTGGATTTTTTCAGGATCTACTTTCATGCCTTTTTTCAGAAATTTTATGCCCAAGAACAATACCTCCTGCAACATAGATTAAAATTTTCCTAATTTAAAAGTAGTTTGATTTTTTCACATACTTTCAGGAATTTTTCTAAATTATTAAGATATAACTCAAACAAAGTCTCAAATACAGAAAAATCATCCATAAACACTTTCATTCTATGCTCAATAAAATTACTAAAAATTGACATCATACATCTTTGAAATGTTGCAGGTGTATTGCATAGTCCAAAAGGCTTTCTACGAATAGTAAATGTTCCGTATAGGCTTGTAAACATTGTTTTCTCTTGATCCTCTAGAGCAATTGGAATTTGATGATATCCAGTATATCCATCTAAAATGCAATAATATTTATTCCCAGCCAATCTATCTAACATTTTGTCAAGAAAGGGTAAAGGAAAGTGATCTTTTCTGGAGGCCATATTTAGTTTTCTATAGTCAATGCAAATTCGCCAACCAGTTACATCTTTTTTTTGTATTAATTTAATTTTCTCATTTTATTTAACAGTCACTCCACCTTTCTTTGGAACACAGTGAAGTGGGCTTACCCAAGCACTATCTAAAATAGAATATATAATTCCAGCATCTAACCACTTTAAAATCTCTTTTTTAACAACTTCTTTCATTATTGGGATTAATCTTCTCTAAGGATCAGCTTTAGGTTCATACTATTAATCTAATAAAATTCTGTGCATACAAATTGAAGGATTAATTTCTTTAATATTTGCTAAAGTCCATCCAAAAGCCTTTTTAGGATCTACTTCTATAACTTGGATTTTTTCAGGATCTACTTTCATGCCTTTTTTCAGAAATTTTATGCCCAAGAACAATACCTCCTGCAACATAGATTAAAATTTTCCTAATTTAAAAGTAGTTTGATTTTTTCACATACTTTCAGGAATTTTTCTAAATTATTAAGATATAACTCAAACAAAGTCTCAAATACAGAAAAATCATCCATAAACACTTTCATTCTATGCTCAATAAAATTACTAAAAATTGACATCATACATCTTTGAAATGTTGCAGGTGTATTGCATAGTCCAAAAGGCTTTCTACGAATAGTAAATGTTCCGTATAGGCTTGTAAACATTGTTTTCTCTTGATCCTCTAGAGCAATTAGAATTTGATGATATCCAGTATATCCATCTAAAATGCAATAATATTTATTCCCAGCCAATCTATCTAACATTTTGTCAAGAAAGGGTAAAGGAAAGTGATCTTTTCTGGAGGCCATATTTAGTTTTCTATAGTCAATGCAAATTCGCCAACCAGTTACATCTTTTTTTTGTATTAATTTAATTTTCTCATTTTATTTAACAGTCACTCCACCTTTCTTTGGAACACAGTGAAGTGGGCTTACCCAAGCACTATCTAAAATAGAATATATAATTCCAGCATCTAACCACTTTAAAATCTCTTTTTTAACAACTTCTTTCATTATTGGGATTAATCTTCTCTAAGGATCAGCTTTAGGTTCATACTGTTAATCTAATAAAATTCTGTGCATATAAATTGAAGGATTAATTTCTTTAATATTTGCTAAAGTCCATCCAAAAGCCTTTTTATACTTTTTCAACATTTCTATTAACTTTTCTTTCTGAATTCCAGTTAACTGAGAAGATATAATAGCAGGAAATGTAGATGAATCTCCTAAAAATACATATTTTAAATGGGCAGGTAATATCTTTAATTCATGTTCAGGTGGTTTAATACTTGAAGGAAATAGATTTTTACTATCATTTTCCAGTAAGTCTAATGCTTTAAATTTTCCCTGAATATAATCCAAATCTTCTTCTTTTACTTGATCTTTAGTGTTAAAAATTTCTCCTTGCTTTAATTTATCTTCAAACTCATTCTTAAATTGCTCATTACTTAGATAATCAGTTACTTCCATCCTGAAACAATCATTATCTTTTTCTATTGCAGGATATTTCATAGCTTTCGCTATATTAAATTTCACTTCTTGATCATTAACCCTCATTATTATTTCTTCTTTTTACACATCTATTACAACTCTCCCCGTTGCGAGAAATGTTCTACCTAAAATAATAAGAATCTCGTTATCTTCCTCCATATCCAATACTATAAAGTTTATAGGGAAAATAATTTTATCCACTTTTACTAGCACATCTTTTATAACTCCTTATAGATAAGTTATTGATCGATCAGCTAATTAAAGAGTTACAGTAGTAGGGGAAATTTCTCCTAAATCTAAACGTTTAAAAATTGATAAAGGCATAAGATTGATACTCACTCCTAAATCACATCAAGCTTTTCGTAAAACTTTTCTCCAATTGCACAACGTATAGAAAAACTACCAGGATAGTTTAATTTCTTAGCAAGCTTTTTCTAAATAATAGCACTACACTCTTCAATGAGTGCAACGGTCTCATGATCTGTAAACTTCCTTTTCTTGTTTAATACATCCTTCACAAATTAAACATAACTTGGCATTTGTTCCAAAGCTTAAAAAAAAATATTTATCCTTAACTTCTTAAGGATTTCCAAAATTTTTGTAAATTGTTTATTTTTATTATTCTACTTTAGTTATTGAGAAAATGGAGGTAATGGTTTTTCTACAGGGACCTGTGTTTTTTCATTTTCATGTTGATCATTTTCCATTTCTTCCTTATCTTCATCAACTTCAGTTTCTCTTTCGATCCTTCTTTCAACTTCTTTTCCACTTCGTAATTAAATAGTTTTAGTTTGCTCTTTATTTTGATCTTTTAGATTAACTTCCAAAGTACTTGGAAGAATTCCAGAAGGTCTACTACTAAGTGTAGTAGCAATATGTACTAATTGATTTTCAAATTTTCTAATAGCAGCCCCTTGATTCTGTATTTGATTTCCCATATTAAACATTACTTCTTCCATCGTCAACTTCTTTTCATTAACTTGTGGGTTAGGGTTGGAGTTAAATCCTGGAGGATAACAAGGTCGAAAAGTAGGATTTCCTTGATTATTAAGATTTTCGGATGGATTCGCCAAATTATTATAATTATTCTAACTAAAATTAGGGTGATTTTTCTATTCAGGGTTAAAATAGTTAGAATAGGGATTGTTATTTCAATTATTTATAGTATATAAAGTTTCATAAGATGATTGAGTATCAATAATCTATCCTAGTAAATTCTTCTCTAATACTAGGGTATTTGAGAATAATTCACTTTCATTTGATCAATCTTTTTAGAAATAGTAGCAATTTGATTTGCCAAAATAGACATTACATCAGAATCATGAATACTAGCTACTCTCTTATGATTTACCCTTTCGGAGGACCATTAAAAATTATTAGTAGTCATTTCTTCAGTTAAAGAGTATGCTTTATAAAAAATTTTTGACATTAATGAACCACCCGCAACAGCATCTATAATAGATCTAAGTGATCCGACTAATCCATTGTAAAATGTTTGAATTATTAACCAATCTAGTAAAGCATGGTGTGGACACTTTCTATGAAGATCTTTAAATCTTTCTCAGACTTCATATATCAATTCCCGTTCAAACCGATAAAAAGATGTAATATCATTTCTAAGCATAGCGGTTTTTTAGGGTGGAAAATATTTAGCCAAGAATATTTGTTATAGTTCTCCCCAAGTTCTAATAGATCCAGATGCTAACAAATTTAACCAAGCCTTGGCTTTATCCCTTAGTGAAAAAGGAAAAATTCTAAGCCTAACAACATCATTAGACACTCTGTCATATTTAAATGTAGCACAATTTTCAAGAAAAATAGCAAGATGTAAGTTAGGATCTTCAGTAGGTGATCCTCTAAACTGATTATTTTATACCATCAGGATAATAGCAGGTTTAAGCTCAAATGAATTAGTAGCAAAATCAGGATTTTGAATAGTTAAGTGAAGTTCATCTGCTGTCAAATTTACATAATCTTTTAAAGGTCTTTATCGATTTTCATTTATTGGATTATCTAAGTTATTTGCCATTTCTTGTTAATTTTTAATTTCTCTTAGTTGTTTTCGAATTTTTCTAATAGTACACTCTACTTCTGAATCGTAAGGCACTAAACCTTCAGATCTAATATTTCGCATAAAAAAAGTAAGCAAAGTAAACTAAACAGTCTAATAAAAAAATTTCTTTTTGGATTTTTGATTTTTAATTTTTTTTATGGTCTATATATTATCTCAAACTTTTCTAATTTATCAAAACTATTTAATTTAACTGTAACCGTCCTCGGCAATGGTGCCAAAAACTTAATCCGATTTTTTTGTTGCGATAGATTGTGTAAAATTTAAATAAGTATAGTAAATTAATATTTGGATTTTATGCAAGTATATGTATCATTATCAAGTAATAATGGACTTTCTATTTAAGCCCTAAATATCGATCCCACAGGGAAGGTTTAAATTGGAAATGATAAATTTGTAAGGAAATTCATAGAAGGTCAATTAAATAACTATCACTAATTTTAATTATTGAGATGTAATCAAAATTAAATTTCTAAACTATTATCAAATCAAAAAATGCAATGTTTAAAACAGTAAATACTAATCTATTAACTATATTTATGTAACAAAGATTCTTATGTGAAAAAGCATCATTCCCACTACAATGAGGCTATGGTAAAATGAGATAAGATAAATGTTCATAATATGTATTGTGCTAAATACGAGCAATTTTAATTCTCTACTCTGATATAGGGCATAAAAAATCATTAGCTAATCTCAGTGTTTAGTCTCTAAATCCGTTGCTAGGCTAGGATGATACTGGCTCCCACTCTAGAGCTCGCACTGCTCTTCACCTGAAGGCTAGCTCTCACTTCAGTTTTTAAATAATAAGACCGAATTGAAGGTTTTAGTCTGTCACCCTAAAGGTTCTCTAAATTTACATGTAAAAAAGAATATTTCTCTATTTATTTGCACTTAATTACCAGAAAAATGTTCTCCTCCATGAAATCAAATGTGATCCTCACTCTGTTGTAGAACTCATACTCTATTTCTCGGATCTTATGTTTCACAACACATTTTAACAATTCAATTGGCTAGATCAAAAAGTAAATTAAGTTCGGAGCAATTTATATTACATTTTAATATTGGCACATCCATATTATCTCTTCATTTCACCATATCTCAGAGTAGGGAGAAAGATAGAGGAAACTCTTCAAACCTCATGAGAAAGAAATAACAAAACACAAATTTCATATATAAAAGAAAATTCATACAACACAGATAAACAAATAATACTTATCTCAAAACTCCTTCTCAAAGCAAATCTTTTGTATCATTTTCTTAGAAATGCAGGAAGAAGATATCTCTCACTTTTCTCCTTTGCCAACACTCTTACATAAAGTTTCACACTAAATCTTACCACAAAAACTCTAAAATATTAAAGCAAAAATAAAAAAAATTAACTCCAATATGGTATTGGAATGGAATGATGTGGTGAAAAAAATGAATGTAGAGGAGCACTTTTTCTGATGAAATTCAACCCCAAATAAAGGCCAAGGCCGGTTCTCCAAGAGGTGCTTCCAAAAACTGTTAAAAAATTTGTCCAAATACATCTAACCTTCTAGAAATGGGTCTGCACCGCCTTTAGCGCATCGGTGCTGAGTAAAAATCTCTAGCCTTAAGTTGTTCTGCACCGTCGGCGCTGACCTCGGCGTTGTTGGGCTGAGCATTTCTTCAAAAACATAATTTTGACTCCAAATTTCATCCTTTTTGCTTTCTTTTTGTTTTAAGCCATAAAAATTAACAACCTGTAAAAAACATCAAAATACTTTCCACTAAAGTATAATATCACCAAAAATGAGTATAAAATATCGTTCTAAAAATGCATATATTTTTGGTGTATCATGAAGCCTAGGAGAGATTGAAATAATTACTATGGAAAAGTCCACACTATGCCCAACCTGACTGGTTGATTATTTAAATCTTTTATAGCATGCTTGTAGGCTCACTGAGGTCATTTATGACACTGTTGTAGGAGGATCCCTAATAGCCAAACCATTTGATGAATCCTATACACTCATAGAAGAAATGATAAACAATAGCTTCTTGTGGCCTTTTTATAGGATAAAAAAGAAAGTGGCAAGTGTACAAGATATTTATGTCATGATTATCCTAGCAACTCAAGTACAAATTATTTATAGAAAGTTGGATAATATGAGGGTAAATGCAGTTTCATGATAACCATCAATTAATGGAATGATGCATGCAACAGTGGTATGTCCTGGACTGTCCACTTTAGAGGCAATAATAAGCATAAGAAACTAGGGCTATAACCCTTATACAAATACCTACAGCCAAGGATGAAAAAACCATCCTAACTTTTTTAGAACAAAAGCAACCAGCTATGGGGGAACCCTTCAAGAGAGCCATTTAATTAGTTAGAACAACTTTGAAAGTAACCCCCAAAATTAGCCATACTCACTAGAATTTATATCCAATACCTACACTACCCAGAAAAATTCACCTCTCAAGGAACTGGTGATTAAAATTAGGAATCAATTACAGATTTATGTTGTAGCCTTCAAGAACGTTGAAAACTGATACACCTAAAATATATAGTATTTTTATACACATTTTTATACCTATTTTTGAGAAATTGCACTTTAATGGAAGGTATTTTTGTGTTTTTCTTGCAGATACAAGTACAAATGAAAAAAAATTGCTTAAAGGAGTGAAAAAGATTCAAATTTGGAGCAAAATGGTGAAAAATTGTGCAAAAGAGTTTTGGCGCCTAAGCGCTAGATCTAGCGCTTAAGCGCTGGTTAAATAGAGAAGGCCACGCTTAAGCACTGAGACCTCACGCTTAAGTGCCAGTGGCAGTTACTAGACGAGTAAAATTGGTTTTCACAAATTTTGAAGATGTTTTTGAGGCACCCATTGGCTTAATAAGTGGTTGTAACCACCATGGATGGAAATTATCCTAAAAGGATGCGTCTCTTGGGCAAATACATTGAATCAAGACACATTTTGAAGAGATCTCAAAGCATCTCTTGGAAAACTATAAAAGAAAGAAGAGAGGAATTAGAAAAGAGTCTTGAATATATTGGCAAGTTTTGAAAGTTCTTCGGAGAGATTTTTCGGAACCACTTTTTATTTACTTTATCCTTTTTATTATTTTGTTTTGAGTAATTATAAAGGAGAAGATATTCAAAGGAACTTCAAGAGTTTGGTGGAGGACTTGAGATAAGTTTTTATCTTT
>JXCR01149048.1:17400-65412 GCA_002079205.1 Phalaenopsis hybrid cultivar
TTTAGGCTAAAAGCAGCGGACGCAGAAACGAGCGGAGCTGGCTTTAGGCTCTATTTATTATAATACAATTTATTATATCCAGATTAACTGACTTAAAATAAATGTTTATTGGGATGGCACTATCGTGAATTATGGAAAACATAATGAGTATTTTAATAAGTGAATCTCCTGCGGGTGATCCGCTGTTCGGCTACAACAGGAGTTATTCCGAATAAGAGCAGAATGTGAAGCTGCGCGCTGGATCTGTGACCCGACATTCCTCAAACCGCATATTATTAGGGCCGGTTCCCAGTTCGGGTCACCGGCTGTGAGCCTAAGCTTCGTGAAAATGGTCACGAGAATATGATACCTCAACGGCATCTCACACAGATTTTAAAGCATATCTACCATTCCATTTGGATGCATGACAGTAAACAATATAATTTTTCATATCTGTATTTTTTTGGGATATTTTATTTATTTTATACTCAATTTTAAAGTTCATTTATCATTCCACTTTTAGCTAATTTAGTTATTGTACCTCTTTTGATATATTTATTTGTCCAATACTTCAAAATAATANGTTTTGTTATTGAATATGGATGGATTTACATGAACAGATAAAAATAGCTGAACTTTTGCAAATTAGATGTTGAGTTCAGTTATAAATTAAAAATAAAAGAATTTTACTTATGTTTTTATACAGTGAATTGAGCTGTTCCTTGACGAAGTGGGTAAAACATACACAAGAGATATTCTGAGTTATGCNCGTGAAAAATGGTCACGAGAATTTGATACCTCAACGGCATCTCACACAGATTTTAAAGCATATCTATCATTCCATTCGGATGCATGACAGTAAACAATATAATTTTTCATATCTGCATTTTTTTGGGATATTTTTTTTTTATTCTCAATTCCACGTGATGAAGGAAAAAAAGATTGCATCAGGAGTCTAATCATAATGTGCCTAGGGCTGTCAAAACAGCTTGTTGTTCACGAACAGCTTGTGTTCGGCTCGTTCAAAAGTTCATGTTCGGCTCGTTAATTTCGTTCGATAAGTTAACGAGTCGGACACGAACTAAGATTTCTTCGTTCGTGTTCGGCTCGTTTTGGCTCAAAATACTACTCATCAAGTTTATATATATAAGTAGTATTTTAAAAACATCTAGTTAACTGCATAACTACAAAAATTTATAATCAGTTAAAATATTGATTAAGAAAATAGAATAAAAATTATTAAACTAGATTCAAATGATGTTTTAATGTAAATAATAATTTTTAAATCTTGCTCAAACCCTTATTATCTTATGGCTACATGATTAGAGTTGTTAAAAAGACTCTTTGTTCGTGAACAGCTCATGTTCGGCTCATTAAGCAAACGAGTCAAACATGAACACACTTTTTGAGCTCGAAATATAAACGAGCCGAACACGAGCTGAGCANGGTTCCCAGTTCGGGTCACCGGCTGTGAGCCTAAGCTTCGCGAAAATGGTCACGAGAATATGATACCTCAACGGCATCTCACACAGATTTTAAAGCATATCTACCATTCCATTTGGATGCATGACAGTAAACAATATAATTTTTCATATCTGTATTTTTTTGGGATATTTTATTTATTTTATACTCAATTTTAAAGTGCATTAATTATTCCACTTTTAGCTAATTTAGTTATTGTACCTCTTTTGATATATTTATTTGTCCAATACTTCAAAATAATANACTCGTTTACACCCCTGAATGTGCCACATTTAATGTCTATCTTGTCATGCATTTAACTTAACGATAGGTATTGTGATTGAAATTCTGAAATTATTGATGAAGTTCAAATTTTAATAAAAAAGAATTAAGATAACAGACCTAAAAGTCAAAAAGCTGGACAGCTCTATTTGTCGGTAAGAGGAAAATAATAAGCCGGGGATTAGTGTGGTGCGAGGCGAAGCTAATAATAAATTACGTTCGGGGTTTGCTGTCTCGTCGGTGTTTCGTTTCGTTTGTAAGNAAATCCTAATGTAATTTAGTGTCAGAAATTATTGATGAAGTTCAAATTTTATTAAAAAAGAATTAAGATAACAGACCTAAAAGTCAAAAAGCTAGACAGCTCTATTTGTCGGTAAGAGGAAAATAATAAGCCGGGGATTAGTGTTGTGCGAGGCGAAGCTAATAATAAATTACGTTCGGGGTTTGCTGTCTCGTCGGTGTTTCGTTTCGTTTGTAAGGATTCGGAAATGCGTGGATTCGCTTCCAATGTTTGTGTTGCGCCCTGTGTAGCTATTTAGATGTGACATTTTAACGTGGACTTTGAGGGGAGCAGAGAGTTGGTGGGAGTGACTGGAGACGAGTTCTGCCTTTTTTTTTTTTTTTTTCTTTACAATTATTTTGTCCTTTTAATGATTTGATTAATTATATATGTTGATTGGCATGTATGTGATGGACTGATAGGATTAGGGTATCGGTCCACTGCTGGTTTCAAACTTTAAAGAAACGGGAATGATTTGTAATTGAGTGCTGCACGTTTAGAATTCAAATGATGGATGGACTTGAAGGGATGGACGTGCAATGTCCGACGATGTCTAGACCGTTCATCACAAATGCATAAATTAATCTAGAGCGTTGATTTATTATATTTCCTGCTCCAAAACTGNTCCTTCGAAATTATTATTATTATTATTATTTTGTCCTTTTAATGATTTGATTAATTATATATGTTGATTGGCATGTATGTGATGGAGTGATATGATTAGGGTATCGGTCCACTGGCTGGTTTCAAACTTTAAAGAAACGGGAATGATTTGTAATTGAGTGCTCGCACGTTTAGAATTCAAATGATGGATGGATTTGAAGGGATGGACGTGCAATGTCCGACGATATCTAGACCGTTCATCACAAATGCATAAATTAATCTAGAGCGTTGATTTATTATATTTCCTGCTCCAAAACTGGCCATTTCATTGCAGAAATTTCGTTGAAAAGTCCTAAAGAGACGATTTTGATATTGGAACGAAGAGACCTGAATCTGAACGGTGGAACTGAGCTCCTCGATCGTGATAAGAAAAATCTCGTTCACACTAAAGCGCTTTCGGAGACGGTGAACCACCAAACAAGCGGTCGGGCGTTCGCACGACGTTTTGTTTTATAGAGCGCAGCAGAGGCGGAACAATATCTCAAACAAAATCTAAGCAGGTGTATTTGGGACAATATGTTTCTCAATCCACATAAGTGTTGGTGTTTAGAATTGCTAACTATTGTTAATATATCAGTTGCTTTCCTTTAATAATTTTTCAGAAATTTGCATACATACCTCACGTTTTTTATGTATTTACAAATAAAACGCTCAAATTTTCATAATTACACTTCTTAATTTGTATCATAAATTTATGTATGAAAATTTATATTTCACTTTTAGAAAGACTGATGAATATATTTTTGATTTGTGTTAAAGATTTGATCGGTATGTCTGTAATTGTGAATATTTTTAATTACAATTATTACAATAAGAATGTTAGAACTCAAAATTACTGCCTGGCTCTATCATGCAGGTGATTACTAATTACAATCAGCTATAATATTGAGTTAATGATTTTTTTGTGGAGGTGAGCTACTACAATGTGTTAGAAAATGACATTTCACGATTCTTAAAATATTGATTTTGATTTGCAAGCGACTTTAGANAGTGATTACTAATTACAATCAGCTATAACATTGAGTTAATGATTTTTTTGTGGAGGTGAGTTACTACAATGTGTTAGAAAATGACATTTCACGATTCTTAAAATATTGATTTTGATTTGCAAGCGACTTTAGANCCGTTGATTTATTATATTTCCTGCTCCAAAACTGACCGTTTCATTGCAGAAATTTCGTTGAAAAGTCCTAAAGAGACGATTTTGATATTGAAACGTAGAAAACTGAATCCGAACGGTGGAACTGAGCTCCTCGATCGCCATAAGAAAAATGCCGTTCGCACTAAAGCGCTTTCGGAGATGGTGAACCACCAAACAAACGGTCGGGCATTCGCACGACGTTTTATGGAACGCAACAGAGGCAGAACAACATCTCAAACAAAATCTAAGCAGGCATCTTTGGGACAATATGTTTCTCAATCTACATAAGCGCTCGTGTTTAGAATTTACATACATACCTCACATTTTTTATGTATTTACAAAAAAAAACGCTCAAATTTTCATAGTCACACTTATTAATTTGTACCATAAATTTATGTATAAAAATTTATATTTCACTTTTAAAAAGACTGATGAATATATTTTTGATTTGTGTTAAAGATTTGATCGGTATGTCTGTAATTGTGAATATTTTTAATTACTATTATTACAATGAGAATGTTAGAACTCAAAATTACTGCCTGGCTCTATCATGCAAGTGATTACTAATTACAGTCAGCTATAGTATTGAGTTAATGATTTTTTTGTGGAGGTAAGTTACTACAATGTGTCAGAAAATGACATTTCATGATTCTTAAAATATTGATTTTGATTTGCAAGCGACTTTAGACTTTGCTGGACTCATGCAATTGAATGTGAGAAATGGACTATTTAACTGTTGCCTCTTGACATTTGTCGATTTTCATGACATCGCCATTTTATCTTCCATGAACAATGACTTGACATAAAATGGCGATAAGGTTTTGCAATATATAGCTATTTTCTGGGAATGAGTTTATGTCCATTTCAGTTAAGAATATTTTTAGACGCAACACCTTTTTTTTATGGATAAAAATAAAGCAAATGTCTTATTATGTGCTGATAACGTATGTGTAAATTTATGATAATATTGTGGTGATATTATGGTGAACAGAAATCCGCACGTATATGCGCCTACCCTTTTCTGACGTAATATTTTTCCCTCATTTTAAAGGAACATATATCAAATTTATAATCCTCATAAGAATTTGGAACAAGTGGAATGGTATGAAGTAACTTTTTGGGGTCAACTAATTTTTAGTCTTACTTTTATTTTTGTCTTTTTCTTCGGGAATCATGAGCCCATCAAAGATAACAAATCCTAAAAAATCAATATTCTTTTTAGGTGGACAAAATCATCAATTATCTATTCAAATAGAGAAATCACAAATTCCAGGATGAATTCAGCCCTTAAAACTTCATATCCATTGAAAACAATACCCATAAACTATAAAGAGAAACTTCCTCATTTTATCAAAAACATCAAATTTAAATAAAAAGGCCAAAAACTACATATTTTTCTCAAAAATAGAAGCATGAAAGAAGAAACTCTTATTTTGCCAAGCGGCTAAATGCAAAAGCTTGTACTGCATCTAGCTAGCAATCTAATATGTACGCTAACAAAAAAGACTTGTCAAAAGGCCGGGCAAGCTCTATATAAATATAGATGCCACAGAAGGTAGCAGACATTGCATGTACACAGCCAAAATACTTCAATGGGTGTGTCAATTCCTCTGCTGGAAATAGATAAGAGCTACATATCTAACATAGGCAACCTACGCATACAACCAATACTTCATTGGCCCTCATAGCTCAGCAAAGAAACATTCGTAACATGGCAAAGTACGTGCGTGCCTTTCCCCATCACATGCACACCCAACCCCATTTATATATATATATATATATATATATATATATATATATATATATATATATATATANCATGCCACATGCATGATGAGCCTAAGCCCCACAGCAGTCGATGCTATTATTGCACTCGAACGAGCTGAGGCTTGTTGCTTTGCAGCTGCAGCAGCAGCGAACAGAGCAGAGGGCAAACTTATATTAGACCTTCTGAAATCTAACAATTCAAAAGTATTTTCTTTATTCACTGTAGAACAAATGGGCTCTTAGAGAAGGTGTTGGAAGAGAAGTGAAACGGATTCAATCCGAGAATGTGAAAAATCACAAAGTGTCACGGGACTCTAAAAAATCTACTGCGGAGACAATGAGACGAATTATACAAGTATACCACACTCAAGCCCCTCATAAGTTTAGAACACTTCAAGATACTCCTCTTATTCGAACGAGAAAACTCTAAATTCAATCCTTTTTCATGAACCATTCCCGCAGATAAGCTGAGACTTTAAGAGAAAATTGCATACAATCGATTACTGGTGTCGTGATAGTGGCGATGCAACGCTCCCATCCGGGCGCCGTAATGTCAAGCTCTTGGGTTTTGAATATGAACTGGATGTTGTGATGTTGCTGATCTCGGCACTGCCACAGCCTCCTCCGTGCGCTGACTGTCGTGCTCTCAGGTTCTAAAATCCGTGTGAGCAAGGCAACACTACCCTCTAGACGTTGAGGCGTTCAATTCGGCGGAACCCCCCGTACTCTCTTCGCAAACTCACTGCCATGCTTGACCGGTGAAATTGATAGTTATGAGTAAATTGATTGATACAATGAGATAGAAAGATTAATTAGAAGTAGATATATCACTTATTTTCTACAAATTTAGTTATAATGGTGGGGCGTGTAAACTTCCTTANCGATAGTGGCGCTGCAACGCTCCCATCCGGGCGCCGTAATGTCAAGCTCTTGGGTTATGAATATGAACTGGATGTTGTGATGTTGCTGATCTCGGCACTGCCACAGTCTCCTCCGTGCGCTGACTGTCGTGCTCTCAGGTTCTAAAATCCGTGTGAGCTAGGCAACACTACCCTCTAGACGTTGAGGCGTTCAATTCGGCGGAACCCCCCGTACTCTCTTCGCAAACTCACTGCCATGCTTGACCGGTGAAATTGAGACTTGTGAGTAAATTGATTGATACAATGAGATAGAAGGCTTAATTAGAAGTAGATATATCACTTATTTTCTACAAATTTAGTTATAATGGTGGGGCGTGTAAACTTCCTTAATTCTCTTAGGGATTATTTGTAATAAATTTTGTTTATTTATTTTATCCATAAATAAATTTGAAATAAAATATATTTAATTACTCTAAAATTTATTTATGCGATAGGTGGAGCAATAACGACAATAGCCATTTTCAAAAACTAAAATTTTCCCAAAGGTAATAAAAGTGGCGAGTAAATAGCTTTCTTTTATTATTATCATTACTATTTTTTTTTTTTTTGAGAAATCTGAACTAATTTAATTACAAACACTCACATCATATATCCAAATTTGTAAATCTAGGATATCTTAATCAAAAGATTAAAGCCCTCAACTAATAACCTAAGGCAAAATAACNTATTTTTTTTTTTTTTGAGAAATCTGAACTAATTTAATTACAAACACTCACATCATATACCCAAATTTGTAAATCTAGGATATCTTAATCAAAAGATTAAAGCCCTCAACTAATAACCTAAGGCAAAATAACTTTCACGTTCCAAGGATAGTAGGATATCCAATTTGCAGAATGAATAATGTCGGTCAGGGCAATGCCTCTCCTTTCCTGGGAAATTTTTCTTGGACTTATTATACTGTAACTTGCCTTTCAGGTCCTTTGCAATTATTTAATAAAAATTTCTTCGACCTCAAGCGTTGCACAAGATTATTTGTGATGATCCGAGAGCTAGATAAATTTGATTTAATTCAGTTAAAAATTATGAACAAAATCACCAACAATCACCCAACCTCTTATGTTTTCCATAGATTGTCACCCGATGCATATTAACAACTGACTTCTATCAGTCACCAACATCTTATTTATGTCCACACAATCACCTAATCTTTCCTCACATCACAAGAATGATTAAATCAACCAACCATTATCTCCAAATATTCAATATTCACCATTTTTTTATCTCCTGATATTTGCCTATGAACATATGCAAGAAAATATTCCGATCATTTGCCCCTGCTCTAAAATTCCCTTCCCTCTTGGCTCATCAAACTTCCTTAATGCCTCAAATACGAGAAAACATTACATCCAGCCGTCCACACATCTAATCACAGAAGGCTACATCATCATACACGTGAATTTGCACTGACGTGGCCTCCCATGACTAGATTTCCAAACATGCGGACGCTTTGAAAATAATTCATCAGATTATTTCATGTCTCTGCTCGATTACAGTCATTAATGAATTTGCTTACAATNTATGAATATGCATACATATGCATCTATATATATATACATACATATGCATATATATGTATGTATATGTATATATATATGTATATGTATGTTTGTATGTATTTATTTATATATATAGTGGAATGCATGGTCTACAGTGGACCTGCACTGTAATGCAGCTGTTTAGCGGACAGAATCATGCATAAATTCATGCTCTAAGCTTTCGAGCTTTTGGGAGTCCATGGCGTGCTTGGTATGA
Organism: Phalaenopsis hybrid cultivar; assembly: GCA_002079205.1. Classification (NCBI taxonomy): domain Eukaryota; kingdom Viridiplantae; phylum Streptophyta; class Magnoliopsida; order Asparagales; family Orchidaceae; genus Phalaenopsis; species Phalaenopsis hybrid cultivar. The sequence goes on from JXCR01149048.1 coordinate 25,649, forward strand.
ACTTAGAAAGTTCAGCAGTGTTATTTTCGAAANTAGTGGAATGCATGGTCTACAGTGAACCTGGACTGTAATGCAGCTGTTTAGCGAACAGAATCATACATAAATTCATGCTCTATGCTTTCGAGCTTTTGGGAGTCCATGGCGTGCTTGGTATGAACTTAGAAAGTTCAGCAGTGTTATTTTCGAAATTTTGTTTTATCTAACTTTTTATAATGAAACCTGTAGAAAGGCGATGGGTAAATATAGAATAGTGGAGCAATGACTTTCAAACTCTTCTACTCTTTATTTAATGCAGTGGCCTATGGCCCGACTTTTTCGTCGAATAGCTTCTTTCTTCTTTTAAAAAATTATTATATATCACTCTCATATATTTACTTATGGTACATATATCTCACATATATAGTTCCTTTGTTTATGCATATTTAAGGCCAAAATAATGTATATATATATATATAATCTAAAATTTTATATTTATATTTATAATACTTTGCTGTCATAAAAGAAGATATATTTCATTTTTAAAAGTAGATTATAGTGGTGTTGTGGATGTGATATTAAAGGTTTGAGAGTATGTAAATATGCAAGTTTAGGCACTAGTTATGTAAAAGGGTGTGTATGCAAATGCCACTTTCTTTTCATGAAGACCCGTGCAATGGTTTTACTGCTTTAATATAATTGCCTTTGGTCCACCAGTTTTCTAAAAGAAAAACAAAAGGCCAAAACTGCGAACAAGATCCCAATTGATCGGAGCAGCTCATTCCCTGCATGCCACATGCATGATGAGCCTAAGCCCCACAGCAGTCGATGCTATTATTGCACTCGAACGAGCTGAGGCTTGTTGCTTTGCAGCTGCAGCAGCAGCGAACAGAGCAGAGGGCAAACTTATATTAGACCTTCTGAAATCTAACAATTCAAAAGTATTTTCTTTATTCACTGTAGAACAAATGGGCTCTTAGAGAAGGTGTTGGAAGAGAAGTGAAACGGATTCAATCCGAGAATGTGAAAAATCACGAAGTCACGGGACTCTAAAAAATCTACTGCGGAGAAAATGGGATGAATTATACAAAGTATACCGCACTCAAGCCCCTCCAAAGTTTAGAACACTTCAAGATACACCTCTTATTCGAACGAGAAAACTCAAAATTCAATCCTTTTTCGTGAACCATTCCCGCAGATAAGCTGAGACTTTAAAAGAAAATTGTATACAATCGATTACTGGTGCCGCGATAGTGGCGCTGCAGCGCTCCCATCCGGGCGCCGTAACGTCAAGCTCTTGGGTTTTGAATATGAACTGGATGTTGTAATGTTGCTGATCTCGACACTGCTACAGTCTCCTCCGTGAGCTGACTGTCGTGCTCTCAGGTTCTAAAATCTGTGTGAGCAAGGCAACACTACCCTCTAGACGTTGAGGCGTTCAATTCGGGGGAACCCCCCGTACTCTCTTCGCAAACTCACTGCCATGCTTGATCAGTGAAATTGAGAGTTTTGTGTAAGTTGATTGATACAATGAGATAGAAGGCTTAATTAGAAGTAGAAATATCACTTATTTTCTACAAATTTAGTTATAATGGTGGGGCGTGTAAACTTCCTTAATTCTCTTAGAAATTATTTGTAATAAATTTTGTTTATTTATTTTATCCATAAATAAATTTAAAATAAAATATATTTAATTACTCTAAAATTTATTTATGCGATAGGTGGAGCAATAACAACAATAGCCATTTTCAAAAACTAAAATTTTCCCAAAGGTAATAAAAGTGGCGATTAAATAGCTTTCTTTTATTATTATCATTATTTTTTTTTTTTGAGAAATCTGAACTAATTTAATTACAAACACTCACATCATATACCTTAAAGCCCTCAACTAATAACCTAAGGTAAAATAATTTTCACGTTCCAGGGATAGTAGGATATCCAATGTCCAGAATGAATAATGTCGGTCAGGGCAATGCCTCTCCTTTCCTGGGAAATTTTTCTTGGACTTATTATACTGTAACTTGCCTTTCTGGTCCTTTGCAATTATTTAATAAAAATTTCTTCGACCTCAAGCGTTGCACAATAGTATTTGTGATGATCCGAGAGCTAGATAAAGTTGATTTAATTCAGTTAAAAATTATGAACAAAATCGCCAACAATCACCCAACCTCTTATGTTTTCCATAGACTGTCACCCGAAGCATATTAACAACTGACTTCTATCAGCCACCAACATCGGATTTATGTCCTCACAATCACCTAATCTTTCCTCACATCACAAGAATGATTAAATCAACCAACCATTATCTCCAAATATTCAATATTCACCATTGTTTATCTCCTGATATTTGCCTATGAACAAATGCAAGAAAATATTCCGATCATTTTCCCCTTGCTCCAAAATTCCCTTCCCTCTTGGCTCATCGAACTTCCTTAATGCCTCAAATACAAGAAAACATTACATCCAGCCATCCGCACATCTAATCACGGGAGGCCACGTCATCATACACGTGAATCTGCACTGACGTGGCCTCCCATGATTAGACTTCCAAACATGCGGATGCTTTGAAAATAATTCATCAGATTATTTCATGTCTCTGCTCGATTACAGTCATTAATGAATTTGCTTACTATTATTTCAAAACCTTATTCAGTCAACACAATAAATCCTATTTCTAAGCACAGCTGCACAGTAATTTGCGTCCACATAAAATACACAAAGCAGCCAAAACTTCATATTCTAACTTTCACATCAAGCTTTAATAAGAACCTTTCTATCTATTTAAACCATACTTCCAGGCCAAAAAAAATCATCTATTGGATGTCCTTCTCTCCTAATCATCTATGAGATTGTCCTTCTCTCCTGCCACTCACAGCTGTATTATGCTAACATTCCTCAAGAAGACAGTCGCTACCTACCTTTTCCATGGAATAGACGCGCAGTGGATTGCCTTCCGCTAACATCTTCCCTATGTGCTGACAACAACCAGCGTTGGCCAGTCGCCTGCACAAAGATACAACTCAAGTACTGTTCAGAGAGATCATAATATAGTATTTCTACACTTGGTTACATCACCAATCAGGTATAAACAAATCTGTCATCGCCCCACATGCAATGTTTGGTTGTCATCAATGACAACTCCCACATGGAAAACAATGCATGGATATCATTAATTGCAACAATAATTGATGTTTAAATAATCTTTCATTCATATGCAAACTCCACGGATGGCATGTAATTACTTGGAAGCATGGCCACTTCAGCTCTGAGTATGTGAGGATCAGAAGGGAACAGAAAAATCACGTGTGGCCAAAAGAAGATTATTAGCTGGATTGAGTTTTCCTAAAGAAAAAAAGACTGCTGGTTTTTAAAATCGAGAACTTTGAATGTGAAAGCAAATTTCTGTCTTTTACACACATTTTTTCTACACATGAGGTGCAAGAACTTGAGAAATCTTTGACTCTCAAACATGTTCCCATTAATCATCCAGTGCTTAGACGGATATCATCCAAAACAGAGATAATGCTGACAACATTTGTAATAGCCTTCGAGCCCACAAAAAGTTTCAATTTCATGAATACTGATGGATCTTTGTGTCAAGATTGATCTTAAAAATATTTCTGTGAGTATAAATAATGAATCCGTTTAACAAAGACTTAATCATAAAAGCTTCCTGCTTTGTTTGCAACATGGGTCTTTGCCTACATGAATGATGCTACTCTTACAGAAATTATTAAGAGAGAAATTGTAGGCTAGTTTACTTCCTCCAACGAACATAGAATTTTTTTTCATGTTTTCAAAATAATAAGATCTCCAATGGCTACGATTCCCTCACTGTTAAAGGCCATCAATTCATAAGGCACATCATGTATCCAAATGAGGAACGGGCTTTCTTAATCCCAATCCTGCATCATTTTAAAAATTGAAAGTTGTTTGGACTGTTCTATATTACACAAACCTCTTCTCTGGTTGGTTTAAAGATAGCTAAGGTTCCATTTACTTGTCTCTAGGTATAAGGATAAAATAGGGGAACAAGGAAGATTCTTTCTCAATGTTAAAAGCCTAGCGAGCCATTTTTTCTTATCTTTCTGAGATGAGCAATAAGATGTTTGGTTCAAATCAACAATCTTTACTAAATGAACATTTATTCCTGTCTATGGATCAACTTTGAAAGATTGGAGATTAAATAAAATTATTCTTGAGTCACCTTCAAATACAAGGATTTTGAACTGAAAGACACAACTGCAGCATATTTACTAAGAATTCGTTAAATTAGAATTGATTTCATGATTAGGGCTGAGTTTTCTATTTTTTGAGAATTTTTTGGTTAACTTACTAAATTTTATGAATTTAAATAATAATTATTAATTTGGTAATCATATTTCTATCAAGATTAATTTATAAAGGTTTAGGAAGTCTAGGTTGGTGTGAAAATCTTTGGCATTGTCAGGAATTGAAGGGATCTAATTTCAATGACATTTGGAGTTTAGAAGATGGTTCCAATTATTTTACATTTTTGTCGCATGCGAGAAATCTAGCCAATTAAGAGATGATTGGCTATGATTATTTTAACTTTTTGATATTACGCACATACAAAAACACAGAGGTATGATCAGCACAAGTGAAAAAAAAATCAAGGGGCCAAGCCCAGCGAACATTACCAATTACTTGTAAAAGATTAATCAAGGAAGATCAAACTTCAAGTAAAGGGAGGGACTTCAACACAACAGGCCACTTGGGTGATTAGAGAAGGCAAAGATGAGGGCTCAATTGTACATGCTATTGATGTATGAGACAAGTGTAAGATCCAGTAAAAGCCTACATTGACCATTACATATTTATTACTAGGGAGTGATTATTTTTAAGTTATAATGATCATAAAAGGTTCATCATTATTTTAAACTATTTATTATTATTTTCATTAAACGTAAATATTGGATTTATTTTATTATGATTATTTTAAGCATCTTTAACACAATTGAACCCGAGAGCTTAGAATGTCACAACAAGAATGGCCCGACAAATTTTTAAATAATTCTACTAACACAAAATATATCAAAATAAAAATTCAGAAGTCCTAACTTTCTTCTACATCAGAACCAAATGCCTTGACAAAAATAATTTATAGATTAAAGAGTGAAACTAAGTTTTATCGATCAGTAGTTGAAATTTTAATACAATTTTACCTCTAATTTGAAGAAAAAATACACGAAAAGAAAAGTTTTAATTTAGATTCCCGTACCATGCCCATGCTCAATCATTCACTTGCTCTTTAACTTGTGGCTACTTCATTGTTCTTGCTCGGTCTCCCTTGCTTTCCCTTCCTCTTCGCATCACTTTCCTTCTCTAGCATTGACTCGCTCGATCTCTCTCTCTTGTTCCTCTACTCACTCTCTTCCTGACTCCCACTTCCACCAAATTCCTTTCTCTTGTTTGCACTCTCTCCATAAACCACATCCTTCAACTCTCCCTTCATTTCCCTCTTTCTATTTTATTTTATTCTTTTTTTAAAACAAGTAATTACACTTTTCATTTTGTTTGATATTATCTAGTAGGCTAAAACTTAATGAAATACCGACGCTATCTATTTAAGATTTACAAAATTTATTATGATTTTATGAGTTTTTCTAATATTTCGTATGATATTTATTGTACAAATGACCAAAAGGCCATTTTCCCATATTCCACTTAATATGACAAGCATGATATCCAAAATGATCTCATCATGAAAACAAATTACATGACAAACCTGACCTATAGAAAATGAAGTCATTAGTTTTTAAAAAGGAGAAAATGCACTTTCCATTTGAATTTTCATTCCGATTTCCATGGGAAGGCCAGCCATGGAGGCTAAAGTAGGAGAGGAGGAACAGGAGATGCGGTTGATTTTTGCCAGCTTTTTCAACATGTAAATCAAATTTTCATAAATCGAATTAAGAGATGATGCATCGAACCTAATGAAGAAAGAGCAAGCTTCTTCTCGAATGCATTTTTTGGTATGATATAATAATTCATGTAATGACAATGGTAATTGATATGTTTTGGTGAGCAAGCCAAAGTGACATGGGGGGCTGAACCCAAAAGCTGAACCGGCTTGGCGCAAATTGGCTCAGTTGAGAGAGAGGGCTGAACCCTAAGGAGATACATGTCCGAGCCTATCTGAGAGGAGAAAAGGCGAGAGACTCGTCAACTTGAACGAAAGCTTGCGGACATTGAGGATGAAATCTTGTAAGCGTTCAATGCAGTAAAGAGTTTGAGGAGCTGACATCAAACACGTGACCCCCACAGACAAGAGCAAGGCAGATATTTCATATCTATAGACCCCCTCCTGAGTTGTCCCTACGGCGAGAGGTCCAACATGTCCAAAGAGGAGTCATTATGCCCCATGCATGGACTATTACGGTGAATAGTTCAAATGTTAGAATCAGCTATGCGGGGCACCCATCAGCAAATTTCCAAAAATGTGGGTTGAATCTCAACTCTGAAATGTGCCCTAGGAGCCTAAGAGGAATGAAAATTCTTCAATAGGATCCAGGTCCTGTCACTGAAGAAAATGTCTTCCCTAAGTGGTCTCTAGTGAGAGTGACATAGTCTGCCACAGATTTCATCCCAGAATTGAGTTCTCCTCACATACTTGTTTCTCAGCCACCGCACGTTGGGCACGAGAAGTGGAATGAGAAGATTTCAAATGTAAAGGCTCGAGAGTTGCATTGCGGCAACCCACCTCTATATACAACTCCCGCTCCAGATGTGTCAAAAAAGGATGAATATCAATTCTACCAGAATGAGTAACAACACCAATATAATCGACCTACCGGGGGACTATCGGTTGTTTTAATTTTAAAACTTTAAACTTTATGATTTTTTAAAAAGGAGATAAGTTCTATAAATATGAAGGATGTTTGATGTAAATATAATTTTTGAAAGTAATATTTTAATTTTAAAATAGATGAGACCAAACGAGTCACATTTTGAATAGTTTGGATGACTGAGAGCGATATCATAAGTAATATACTTATCCCAAAGAATAAACATATCAATCGTAGTAGGCCCAATCACCTAAGCTAAAGAATTTGTGACATCCTTTTGGTCTGCGAAATATTTTATATGAGGCCAACAAGTTCCCCTACCTAATATGAGGATTATATAGAGTTTATTTTACCTGGGTTCCAAGTTCCCTATAGAGGCAAGCCCCTATAGTTAATTACATCTCAAATGAAGGGAATCACTTAAGAAAACTCTCGATAATGATCAATGGTTCTAGTCTTCAAGATTTCAAGGTCGGGATCATTCAAGAAAACTCTCGATTAAGATCAGTGGTTTTGCCTTCAAAATTTCAAAGTTTAGGTTTCCAAGATTGAACATGAGAAAATCAAATGAGAGTGACTCAAATAGGAACAACTATTTTTAAGGAATTCAAAGAATGAAGAGTAGGGATATCACAGATCGAAGAAGAACCCCGTTGACCTCCCAACTATCCTATTGTTTGGCTTTATGTTTTTGAAATGATGTTGTTTAATGTTTAATCCTGTAATTTATTTAGAATTTAGAACTTATATTCACACGATATTCAAACGTGCAAATTGCCTAAAAAAAGATAAGAGGATTTACACTGTACCGTACAGTAACCTTGGAATCCTAAAGTGTTAGGACTTATAATTGCACAACAGGATTGTGTAAAGACCTAAAAGTGATATGTGAGAGTTTATGCTGCACTAGACAAACCACCTCGAAATCCTATGGGATGTTAGTTAAACTAAGAAAGGTGATTAGTAATATAAACTTGTTTTGATGTAGCAAATCCATCTTGAAGTGATTCCTCCATATTTCCTCGTCGTGTTGCCCACAGTGTTTGCTCCAATCTCTTCGTCGTAGCACCTTTGGCTTAGATGTCAATACTATATAATCACTAGGTTTTCCTATACAAAGGCATAGTGTATATCAAAGCAATAAAACAAGCGGTATAAAAGAGGAGAACAGTATAACATGCTAGGAGAATAGTATAACATGTTAGGGGAACAGTACAACATGCCAGGGGAACAGTACAACAAGCCAGGAGAACAGTATAACATACCAAGAGAACAGTATAACATGCTGTGAAATAAAATGTTGTAATGTAAATCAAACCTATATATTTTGGAGACCTGCTACTCCTTTAAACTAGCTATTATTCACTGTATAAACAAAAAAAACATTGGAAAATTCGAGAAAATAGACAAATAATTCACGATGAAAAAAAAAACTCGAGAAAATTGACGAATAATCCACGACGAAAAACTTGAGAAAATTGACGAGTAACAATTCAAATAAAACTATCAAAACCTTGGGAAAATCCCGGAGAAAAGACCACGAGTGTTTTGTCCAAAAATTCCGATAAAACATATAAAAAATCTGAAAAAAGGGGACCGCAAACACTCGGATCGGGGCTAGGCTCAAATATATATATTTGTACTCAAGGAACGTCGAAGGCCACTATCTGTATAAAGCGCGTCACTCCACTAAAAGGATATCCTACTGAACCTAACTTAGGAGGGTACTCCTTAGTCCAATATTGATAATCAACAAGTGGGCAACCAACTTGTAACACATTTTAAAATTTATATTTTAACATGCATATATATTTCATGCATACAAAAGAAAAGTTATATTAATTTTTTAGTGAAAATATTTTTATAAGTATTGTATCTGTTCTTATCAATTTGTTTTATCAATTTTTGAAAAATGAATAGTTGTCCACAAGTCGATCACGTCATCGGACGTAGGACGGCTAACAATCTAAGAAGGTACGGTTCCCCCGCTGGTCTTATGTCGGTGAATGATACTTTCATCCTACAGTTCATCAGGCCCCAGGATTGAGTCTTGGTGTTGTAGGATGAGATATCATTCTGCTCTACCACCGACGTGTCTTTGTCATCATCGTCCTACGCCCCAAAACAAAAACCGACTTACTTGCGACCTTGTTTGATGGTTTCACATATAGCAAAAGACTATACATGAACACTTATGTATCAGACATAAGTGCAGAGAACCGAACCAAGAAGCAATGAAAAAAAAGAATAAAAATGGGGATGAAAGAGAGGAGAAATTGATCCACCCAAAAGGTCAAAATAATAAAGGATGGAATAACCTTCAAAACGATCTGAAAAGAAGAGCCCAAGGTCTTTGAATCAATCCAGAGGATATCATCTTCTCAAATTTTATATAACTGGATCAACCCAAGAAAGGTATCCTTTCCGAATGACAATTTTATGAATTTTCAAACCATTCATGAATCCAATTTGCATCAACCTTATATTTCTTCAAAATGAAATTGTACAAGCCATTTATATTTCAATAGAAGAAGTAACTCTTCAGCCTTCCAGAAAATCACACCGATTTCAAAATCATTTAATTTCATTCTTCATTGAAATATTTTCATATTCACATAAACATGAAATTATCCATATAAAGCTATATAAGTGTTCATAACCAGAGGCAATAGGAAGGGAAAACCACCAGCCCAACCTATTACATGAAGAGGTCACAAAGTAAGGCTCACGGGTAAGAGCAGCAAGAGGAAGGCCACCACCATTTAAGCTCACGGGTAGGGCCAAGAGAAGTGAAAAGCCATCACAGAATAAGCCCACGAGTAGGGGCAGCAAGAGGAAGGCCACCACCATTTAAGCTCACGGGTAGGGGCAGCAAGAGGAAGGCCACCACCATTTAAGCTCACGGGTAGGGCCAAGAGAAGAGAAAAGCCACCACAGAAAAAGCCCACGGGTAGGGGCAACAAGAGGAACGCTATAAAGGCCATAAACATCAAATAAGGCTCACGACCAAGGCAACAGGGAGCACAACATTATTATTTAAGCTTGAACCAATCATTTTTAATATAAAAGAACCATAGGGAGAACTTATGGCCAGGCTAAAGTAAGAAGCAGATTAAATTCCAGCCAACTATAACATAAACCGCAATCAGTAAGGGTCACGGGTAAAAGGCAGCAAGAGGAATCAAGCCTAAACCATGTCACAAAACCAAAGGAACACTGCAGCAAGGCCCACGGGTAGGGGTAGCAAGAGGAAGGCCGCCACCATTTAAGCTCACGGGTAGGGGTAGCAAGAGGAAGGCGAGAAGAGAAAAGCCATATTTCATGACAAGCCCACAAGTAACAAAATTATGAAATGCATCATCAAGTTTCAACATAACTTCACAATTTAAGATAGCAAATAGGATAAAGTTCATAGGCAGGGGCAAAGAAGAAGGCCACAAAGGCAGCAGAAAAGGAAACCACCATAAGTAACGCCATTGCATTGTATTTGATATACATAAGAGAGTGAATGGACAAGCTATCATAAACCATTTAAGCCGAAGCTACCAAACGACTACTTAGATCATTAAACATGTCCCATATTTAAGTTCGAATAAAAGGGGCAGCAAAAGGAGCCATCAATCACACTCAATCACAAGGGAACCATAAGAGAAGGCTCACGGCCAGGAGAAAGGAGAGGAAAATTAGATTCAAGCCAAACACAACACAAACTGCAAAAGAGAGGAAATCACCACAGGTATTACCATTGTATTGCCATTGATATACATAAGAGAGTGAATAGACAAGCTACCATAAACTATCCAAACCGAAGCCATTTTCATCAAGTAAGACATAGTAATGAATTGATCAGCTTATTTCTAACATTCCTATATAGAAATATATATCGAAATCATGAATTTTGGATGACAAACTTGATTACCAATAAAAATCTCAAAAGGGGGGCATTATATCCAGAGTTTCCAACCCAACCGAACCCAACACAAAGGGACGAGCAACATAAATAGGTGTTCTCGGGTAAGGGCAAGCAACAAAGAATCAAAGAACCAAGGCATGGAAGCTCATGGCCGGGGACAGCCAAGGGAAATCACCATACCACATTTAACATAAAAGAAACCACGGGAGAGGGCTCACGGCCAGGAACAGTAACAGGAAAGCCACCAACCCACAGGGAAGCTCACAACCGAAAGGCTCAAGGCCTAGAAAAGTAATACAGGGGCCCAAAGCAAGCCATATTATTGGGCTAGAAACAACACCTGACCAAGCCAACTCAAGGCACAAATCAAGCCCAACACTGGGGCAAATCGAGCTCTGTAAAAAGAACAAAGCAGGGAGCCATAGAGAGTAAACCGAATCTAGCAGGAAAGGGCAAACAAAAATAGAATTCCAGCCAAAATCGAGTACAGCAGGTAGAGTCAAAATAAAACGCAATCTCAGCTCAACTAAAACCAGCAAAAGGGGCAAAAACAAATAAACCTCCAAGCCAAACTGAACCCAGATCTTAGAAAAAACCAAGTCCAATATAAGAGCTGAAGAAAAGAATGCAATTTAAGCCAAACCGAGCCCGCCAAAGGAGGAGAAACAGTAGAGAACTTTTAGCTAAGACATAATGCCAAAAGAAGCCAAACCGCGCCCACTAAATGGGTCAAAAATAATGTAAAACTTTCAGTTAAATTCAGCCTAGAAGAAGCCAAAACTGAGCCCAGCAAAGGGGCTAAAAAATAGAGAAAATTTTCATCTATAATTCCCACTTAACATAGTCAAAACCGAGCCCTTCAAATGGGCTAAAACAGAGAACATTTTTTCCATTTATAATTCCCTCCTGACAGAGCCATCACATGCGCAAATCGAGCCCATCATAAGGGCAAACCGAGCCCACAAGAAAGGCAAAACAGAAAATATTTCTCCTTGGAACTTTATAATTCAAAATATCGTGCCAACATATATTTTGAATGGGATCAAATAACAGGAAACATATAAGTATGCATGAATCTTTATAGCCAACATGTCATCAAGCTATGAAATGAATTCCAACATTTAATTGAATAAAGCTAACAATAATAGAGAGCCTTAGAATCGAAACCCAAACCATCATTTCATATATTTCAAATAGGCTACTATCATTTCATGGCAACCACATGAATGTTCCAAAATTTCCTCTATCATGCATTTCGAATCAGAAAGTAAGAGAAAGCAGCTTTCCAGGATTAGATCTCAAAAAGCAGGCATAAACTTTGCTTCCACATGTTTTAAAAGAGGAAGGAAATATTTTCTGGTGCAAATCCGAGTAATGCAGATTAGAGGAAAGAAGAGAAATACCTCTTAATGTAGACTCAAAGTAAAACTGTAGAACAAATTTAAGAAAATGCCTCCTACAGAAACTCTCCTCCAAAAGCTTCAAAAAACAGTAACCCACGAATGCTCCATAATCCCAGCACATGAAAACTTAGCCTAGAGAGAATTTCGGCAGAGCCTTCTTCCCTAAAAGCCTCAAACAGTAAAAATCACAGCCTCCCTTTCTCTCAAGAAATTTTCAACAACCCAAAACAGTAAACTCAGAAGTCATTTTATAGGCAGAGAAGAGGGAAAAGAGCCACCAACTAGCCTCACTAGTAAGCGAATCACACGACGAGGCAGTAATTGCCACAGTAAAGAGAGAGATGATGGAACCTCGAGAAGGAGAAGAGACAACCAGGTCGGCACATCGTAATTGGAGAGCCGAAGAGTTTAACGGCCACGCAAAGAAGGGGAAGAGACGAGAAAAGGGGAAGAGACTGCCGCGCGGATCATCCACGGGAGCTAGGGCACACGAGGGTAGCTAGGGCACACGAGGGGAGCGAAACGAGCACTGCGGAATCAAGCCACAAGACCGACCCATGAAAAGGGTCGGACGAAGGTTTAAGTGTGCGGGTGAAGGCGTAAATAGAGTTAGGGTTATAATTTTAATATTATAAGTGATAAAAAATATAAAAATATTTAATATTTCTTAAAAATAAAATTTATTTTGTACGTTTTATTCGTGCGTCAAAACATAACAAAATTGGTGTCCTTTTTAGATAATTTTGACCTTCCAGACGCGCTGAAGTTGTCTGTTACACTGTCGAAAGTCGTTTTAACAAATTCATCGATTTACGTGTAATTTTGCTCATGTCAAAAATATGGCAATATGGATGTCTTTTCCTACTAAAATTGGTGTCCCGGACGTGTTGGAGCAGTCCATTTTATCGTCGGAGGTCATCCGTAGAAGTTAGCATTTTCACCATTCTTTTAAGTTCAATTTAAGTCTGATCTTGTGCAACTTAATGAATTTTGTGCATTTGTTGTACATGTGTGATGGTAAAGTTTTTAAGTGGTTTTCCTAAGGCTTGAGATCCTATTAGGAACTCCTCCTTGAGCCTCCACATGATAGTCCTTAACCCCTCGACTATACGACGATGGTTTGAGACCACTCAGGCGAGACATCACAAGAAAAATAGGCGGCAGAAATTTCTAAAAAAGGGTGGGTCTCAGTTCTAGTTTTCTAAGATAGTCAATAGGAACCCCTAGAGCTAAATCCTAGGATCATAAGAAAAAAAGTAATGACCTCAAAATGAGGTCAACAGGGACTTAATGTCGTACCATGAGGATCCAAGAGCTTCGACGAATGAGGGCAAAACTCCCCCAAACCCTTGAGAATGACACGAGATTTTTCCTGCAAAAGTTCGGCTTTGCCCGACCAGTTCAGTTGAGAGAGTGGGTTGAACCCCCTCCCCTCTTTTCATTAGACGATAATTTCCCTCTATGTTTTCATTTCTCGCCCATTCCTCTTCTATTTATATGTTTTTTTATGCCTTAGGGATTAGCTTATGGTATTTTCATATTTCAGTTTGTGAGGACATTCGCCAACATCTTATTTTCTTCTCCGAGAGTAGTATCCGACGGTTAGAGTGGTGTTCCGGTTGTATCCCTCTCCCCAGTGGTGATTATCTTCTCCGACTTCCACCTCCACCTCCACCTCCACCTCCACCTTCCCTCCTTGCTACTCATTGGTTTTTTGTGCACCCCCATGCTCCCGGCCACCAACAACTAGGAGATTTTCCTCGCAGCCAGCACCTCTTTCCCACTCCCAGTAGTGGTATTCCCAGCCCGTCAACCTTGGCCAGCCACTCCTGCGACACGACTGTCCCCTCCCTCCTTCCAGTAACCACGCCCAAGTAGCCTTGTTTCCTTGTCCTAATTTACAACCGACTGATGTCTATTCTCTGTCGTTGAATACAACACAACGACAACTCTTCCTCCCCCTCCCGTGATAGCATGTCGCCCATAAATGCCTACTGTAGCCATGAGGCCTTCCCTGCTGTATTCGTGAGTTCCTCCTTATCTACCTGAGTTGTTGCCGCAAGTTTCCCACTAGTCACCGAAATTGTTGTTCTGCCGTTGCCACCACCTATCGTCCTCATCCTAGGGTGTATTTTGCATTTATTGGTCGTTTATTTCCTGTTTTGACGAATCTTTATTGTAACCTTTGAATTTCAACAATAATATTTGGGTTTTTCGTACCTTTGAATTTCAACAATAATATTTGGGTTTTTCGTGGTTGGGGCTTTTCTCTGGTATCACAAAGTTTTCATATAGATATGCACTTGTTTTAGATAACTGCAAATTTGACATTTAACCTTATTCTTACATATAATATATTGACATAATTATATGACTATTGATTTGATATAAAATTGTATATGTATACTCGGGTAATTGTGAGGAACATAATGTTTGCACCATGACCTTTTCATGATACACACAAAACATGACATAAATAGAGCAAATTGGCAAATCTGAGAATTATCTGTTTCGCATTATGAAGCATATTCTTTTCAGTATGGTGAACTCTTCATGCTGGCAAATTGATTTGTGGCCTATCAAATATGGTAATAATTTTACGTGTTTCTTTTGGCCTAAGAATTGTGCATCAGATTTCATATTGCATGCCACGCAAATGATCCCGCACAATTTATTAGCATAATAAAATTATACTTAAAAAGATAATTAATCAGCATACCACATTAAATGATGAACAATACTTATGAGATCATTAATCAGCATACCACATTAAATGATGAACACTCTTTCTGGGGCACATTTGTTGGAAGATGGTCCTAATTTAGCATGGGTGAATGAAAGGGTATGTTTTGCGTCTATTGATATATTTGAACATGTGCTGGTCCTTGCTCCAATATTGAATAAAATAATTCATGAGTACAACAAAATGATCTATGAGCAATATGTTAGCATTAAGAGCATTAATATTATTTTATGTCATAATATGAGCATAAAATACCAATTTGTTTTATCAGCTATCATGATAATACGAGCATAAGATATCATGACAAACTATAATATGAGCACAAAATTCAATAATTTAAATCAAACATAAAAAACTATACTCAACTTAGGCTATTCTTAGCATAAGATTCACTAATTGGAAATCAACATTTTGATAAAATTAAAAATTTAAACTAAGCAAACAGAGACGCAAGACAGAGATGGTATAGGTACTTAAAAGAATATTCCTTCCTCACAAGAAACTCAAAACTAATTTCATTTAGAATACAAGTCTAGAAACAGAGATGCAAGAACACCAATTGACAACCAAAATTGATTTTCTTTTTCATTGTCACTTTCAAAATCTTTAGTCTTTCACATAGACCAACCAACTCGGATGAAGCAAACAATACTAGATAATAAAAAAATGCTATCCCTTTCCATTAACATAGATGCAAAGAAAGCAATCGACGCCCAAAAATGAACTCGAAAATTCTTAGTAGATCTTCCCATAGAGACGCAACAAATGGCTATGAAACTAAAAAAAAAAATCTTTCTTCCTAACAGCCAACTCAAAACTAATTTCATTAACACATAAATCAACAAATGAATATGCAAGAATACACTTTGACATCCAACAGAGAGACAACAAAAATGTAAGATAATCCATCAACATCCAAAAAATTTGATTTTTTTTCACCGCCCTAGGTTATTAAAAACCATTTCCTTTTCCACTCACAGAGATGCAAGATAATTCATAGACACCCAAAAAATCAACTAAAAATTCTTAAGTAGATAATTCTACAGAGATGCAAGAAATGGCATAAGAAGTTAAAAAAATCTTCCCCAAACATACCACACATTTGCAAAACGCCATATCAACCTCTCTCACATATATCTCGTTTTCTCTCCTATGCATGCATCTCTCTCACACCATCTGCCTCCTCTCCCTTCTCCAATACAGTAGAAATTGAGAGCTCCTCAGAATTCTCTCCCTCATCGTACATTTCGCCTCCTCTCTTCGGTGACGCTCCATCGCAGGTGGCTCTTGTCTCTATTGCTTCTACTCACACGGATCACTACAAATTGCTCGCAATCTCGCTCCCTCACGGCATCAACCTAGCTGCCGACCCCACAGTCCCTCTCGCTTAGGATCCTTCCGGCAAAACCCGCAGCTTATCATCCTGCAGAAATTGCTTCGTCCCCGCCTCTTCCAAGCATGATGTTCCTCTCCAAGCTTGCCTGCTTGAACTCTATTACGTTGGTGCCAAGCTTAAGTGCAAATTTGTCTTTTGTATGTCTAAGAGCAATTTAGTTTATTATTATTATTATTGTTGGGTATAAATAAACTTTTTATGTCTTTAGTTAGGTTGATGCATGAGATTTAGTGGGATCTTACGTTTAGGGTTTGGGAGAGATTTTCCAACTCTCGAATTGTAGGAATTAGAAGAGATCACCTATCACTTTAATTAAAGGTATTTCTCTTTGTATTCTTGTTGAGTTATTTGACTTATTAAAGAAATATTGTGTTTGACTTAATTTATGTGGAAATGCATGCCGATTTTGATGTCGGATCATATCAAATAGCAGCAGAGCAATCGATTCTGAGAATCAAAGAAAAAGGATCAGACTTCGAGAGCCAATCGGCGATGTGACATCAACCTACGTGGAAATTCACGATGATTTATGCAAAACGACGATCCTGCATGCTCAGAAAGTTGATCGTGAAACAGTCACAGTCGCAGGAAGCAAGGAGATCACGATGTTCAATGATCGCGTAGTTCAGAGCCAAAACAGTCGCGAGAAGCTTTGCGGCATGCAGAATCGTAAAGGGTAGCAAGAGACGAGCCACTACAATCGTGATGGCGGCTTCTGCATGACTGACGCTCGCTATACAATCGCTATTACAACAATTTGGGAAGTAAACGATGTTGGTCGTGCCCTAGAACTGAACCGCAAGGGACAATTGCAGATCTCCATAACTCCCTCTGTCTTTCTCCTCCTTCCGCTTAGCATCGTCACGTAGGGAAGATCGTGTCTTTCAAATGATTCCCCGTGATCGCAGCGCACGGCTTTGTCGTGAAGGAAAGAGGTGAACCGTGCGAATCAAAGATTGCAAGATACTGAGGTGGGCTTGTGGCGTGCCTCATGCAGTACAGTGGCGATTCTCGTAGCTACAAACAAGTGTTTTCTTCTT
Source organism: Phalaenopsis hybrid cultivar (assembly GCA_002079205.1). Classification (NCBI taxonomy): domain Eukaryota; kingdom Viridiplantae; phylum Streptophyta; class Magnoliopsida; order Asparagales; family Orchidaceae; genus Phalaenopsis; species Phalaenopsis hybrid cultivar. The sequence continues at coordinate 42,929 of JXCR01149048.1, forward strand.
TTGGGGATAAAAAAAATTATGGGAAGAGTGACAGCTAAGAAAGTAGATGATTTGAAGAGAAAAGTAGAGCATTAGACCAAACAAATCAGATATGGGATGGAAGAAATGTTCGCCGTCATAGAGGATCAGTTTTCTTCTATAGGGAACCGAATGGAGGACCGATCGAGAGCATGAAAAAAATTCGAGAGATGATAAAAAAGCTTATTGAGATGCAATCTAAGACCTCACCGACTGCAAATCATGCCCAAGGGTTGATCGGAGATTCATTGGCTAAATCGAAAGAAAAAGTGATCGAACGCAAGGAACATGAGGAGGAAAACATCCACCATCACAACCCCACTCTCAAGGCTCCGATTGGGGGTGGATTAGAAATTTCTAATGAAGGCGGTTGGGCAAAAACACGAAGAATAGATTATGCAATAAGTATGAAGGAGATACCTTGACTCAAGAGGGAGTCTGTCATGGAATATAGGAGAGATTTGAGTTATTGTTGGGAATGCTGAAGGGGATTTTTGAAGCAAGATTGGAGGAAAATTTCATAAAGAGCCTAGAGCCTAAAGCCCAACATACGAGCATCACTCTGACTATTGAAACTGTGGGGACTAAGGGAGAAGATGAAGCTAGCTCAGATGGTAGAGGGCCAAAATCATATGAAGAAGGCCGACATGAGCAACACAGATAAAAACTTGTACTGAACTGTTGTAGCAACAATGATATCAAAAACTCAAACAGTGGAAGTCCAAAAAGAGGCTGCACGGAACACAAATAATGGGCCACAACTGGGAGCAAAACTCAAGCGTTTTACAGAGAGATTCAGAAGAAGCGAGCCAAGGAGTATGTTTTCGGCATGATGAAATGTTTACCCAAGGACATTGTAGCAACGATAAAAAATTACAAGTTCTCATAGAACATGACGATAAGACAAAGAATGATGAAATATACACAGCTGTGGGGGAGGAGGAACACTCTCAGTTTTTCCTAACTTGAGAGCAAGGTGCCTTTTTGGGATGAGTATTGTTGAGTTGGTGCCTAGCTTAAGGGCAAATTTATCTTTTATACGCCTAAGGGTAATTTAATATTTTATTATTATTAGTGTTGTTGTTGGGTATAAATAGACTTGTTCTGTTTAGGGTTAGGTTGATGCATGAGATTTGAGTGGTGAGTCTTAGGTTTAGGGTTTGGGAGAGATTTCCTACCTCTCGAATTGTAGGAATTGGGAGAGATCGCCTATCTCTCGAATTTTAGGTGTTTATCTTTGTATTCTTATTGAGTTTTTTTATTTATTGAAGAAATATTTTGTTTGCCCTGATTTTTGTGGAAAGGCGTGCCGATTTTGATGTCGGATTGTTTCAAACTCCTATTTCGCTTAGTTACTTCCTCTCAACTGGCCCAACATAACCATCTCTCTCCCTATTTCGATTGTCTGCACATCCCCTATCAGTTACCAACACCCGCAAAGAAGACTAAAGTTGGGATTCTACAGAATTTGATGTTGTTGTTTTTGTTGCTTAGAGAGGTTCAAGTTAAACGGTGATTGAATCATGCTTATATCCTGCTACCAAACAACCATCTCTGAAAGAAAATAACCACTCAAAACTCTGTTTTAGCAACACCTACCTCACCTGAAAGCTTCTGATGTCTTTCTCCTGCCTCGAGCATCCTCCCCAACAATCAAATGAGGCTAGCCGTCCTTCCCGTCACCTTGCAACAACCCACCCAACCATTATCTCTCTTGTTCCTCTCTCAAAAATAAAAATCAAAATCAAAATAAAAAAAATAAAAAAGAAAAAAAATTCATTGAAAGAATGAGAGAGAGAAAGAGAGAGAAATATTGTGTGCTTTCGTGCATCAACCTCGTCGATTCATATCGCACACAAAGGCATAAAAAGGTTGTGCTTCTAAATTCTAATATCTTATTAGTGGAGCGTTTGGCACGATGAGGGGAACCAATGCATGATTTTCTCAGCATAGCAGAAAAACCTCATATGCGACGCAAATTGTTTATAACATGCCCGCCACGACGAGCGAAGTCGTACATACTTTTAAAAGCATAGTGGGAAAAATTAAATGATGACCCTCAAGACGCAATGGGAGGATATACATATATATTTTGTAACATGTGCTTGCAGGTACTGCCATACATGCCTTTAACAGTGTGGTGGGTTTCAAATATTTTGGTTGCGGTGTCTCACGACACCGTTCATGCATGCCTTTCTTGGCATGGTGGTTAGGTCCAACTTCCACGATGGCGAGCGAACTCGTACAAACTTTTAAAAGCACATTGGGGAAGATTCAATGATGACACTCAAGACACAATGGGAAGATATACATATATGTGTTGTAAAGTGCGCTTGCAGGTACCCCATACATTTCTTTAAAGGCGTGATGGGTTTCAAATATTTTGGTCGCGGTGTCTCACGACATTATCCATGCATGCCTTTCTCGGCATGGTGGTTAAGCCCAGCTTTCTCGATGTAGCCCACCTCCCCCTCGGTAGGAAAGGTACCGAGACACTGCTGAAATACTGTCAAATTTCCATTTGAATGCTAGGCTAAAATGATAAATATTTTATTACAAATTAATGATAAATTTTGAACTTAATTCATTAAATATAGAAGACAGAATGAAATAAAAATAAAATCAACATAACACTTACAAGGGACTCAACAACTCGTCAACGAGCTCGAACGAAACTTGTAGTAAACTCCCTAATTCACCTATAAATATAAATAATGCATTAAAAAGAACCTGCACCAGATTTACAGGGGACTCAACAATTTGGCAATGAGCTCGAATGAAACATGTGATGAGTACACTAACTCACTTATAAATGTAGATGAGGCATTACGCTGACTAATCAAAGTATTTTGAGGCATTTAATATACTTATGGGGGTTAACTTAAGCACTTGAATGAAATAAGTGTGGGAGAGGTGCATAATTTCAAAATATACAATCAAATTTTAGAATGTTTAATCACCATCAAATCTACACCACTTTTATTTATAAACTCCAATATTAAATATAGTATGCTTAGGAGACTCGAGGACGAGTCAATGAGCTTCAATAAAAGCTGTGAAGAACACACTAGATCATCTATAAATATAAATGAGGTGTTTTCTAAGTTCTTTAAAGCACTTGGAGTCATGCAGTAAGATTATGGGGGTTCACCTGATCACTTGAGTAAAATCTGAGTGTAGGAGAGATGCACAAGTTTAAAATATACAATCAAAGTCTAGAATATACACCTCAGCTCTATAAGATTCCCTCAGACGAAAGAACTCATGGTTGTTGACAATGATCCTTCTGTCCGGTTAGGTCGACTACCTTTTTTTGACCAAGCAGACCAAGGTTCACGAAAGCCCGGGGTAAAAGAATCATGAAATCTTATTCGAGCGCATCACCATTTCCCTTGCCATCCACTCTAAGCTCACGTTGATGATTTTGTAAATTTTTAATATTAAATACATTGCTACTATATGTTAAGCAACTAAATTTCTAATGACTAGCATTAATCAAAAGTGTTCTCCTATTATCATGAGGATAAATTAACTATAGAAGCTAGCACCTATGGGAAACCTCGAACCCCAGATCTTAAAATCCTAGCAAAATGAGGGTAAAATCTCTAGATATGGTCTTATCTACTAACTCATCTACCTTCTAAAATTTGACCCGAAACTTAATATATAAGCTCTCAATGAGAGTATGATATTTCAAATTTTCGGGGCCCGCAAATAATCAAGTTGTTTAATTTATAAAGAAAACTAAAAAAATTATTGATAACTAAACAATTAGAGAAAAATTCAGATGTAAGAAAAAAATTTACCATCGAATCTATTTTCCTACATAGCATCTATCATTAATTTGTTCTAAATGCCAACAAAATATACCTCAATATTTATGCATTTTCTTGTAGGGTTCTATCATCCAAAAATTGAAAAAATGTTCATTACATGTCTTTATTCACAATGAATTTCTTCCCAAACCTTTATGATGGAGCCTTCATGACACCATATGAAGTCCACCTATGCAATATATTAAAGGTCACATTTTTCATGTGAAACAAGTATATGACTTCTAACGCATCTATCACAAAGATTCCAATTCTTAAGTTAATGCATCTACACTATCTCAACTAGAGGTGGATGCAAATTCTATTAATATAGCTAATTCACAATCTGCATTGTCCAATAAAAAAGGACTTTCCATAAAACTTGTTAACCCTCACCCTTCAATCATTAGTGACATTACTCGAGCTTTTCCCTTAAATAACAAAGCCCCACTTTGATAACAAATACTGGAGAAAAGCATGCTTAAAAGAGCAATCATGAGCATGAGAACTGGAAATTAAAAAGCATTATTAGCTTTGTTTAAACTTATTAGGGGTATTTACATATACCACATAATTCTCATACATTTACATATATAACACCTAAACTTCCATATTTACATGCATACCACCTAAATCTTTGACATCATATTAAAATACTACCAACACTTACATTTTAAAAATAAAATACAACTTACATTCATAAATATTTAATGCCAAAGTGTATAAAAATAAATATGAAAGTTTGGACGTAAGAGATGTAAAATACATAAGAACTTGTCTGGTATGTATATAAATTTCCCAGCTCACTATTGATCCTCACTACTGCAAGCCATAATGCGGGATGCAGGACCTTCCCGCAATATCACGGTTACACAATAGGCAAGCTCATGGCCTCCGTGACCGCAGGAATCACGGGCCTAGAGTTCGTTCCTAGTTGTTAATTCTATTTTCTGCAAGTTTTCATCTTTTGGTTCTTTCCTATTTCCTATATTTCAATTAGGTATTTTCTGTTAAGAGACATTTATATATGTTGTATTAGGGCTGTTAGATTTTCAATTGGCTGATTTTATGAATTGAGAGACATTTCTCTTATTTTCTCCTCTCGGGAATGTTGTAACCTCTTCCTATTGCAAGTGTGTTTGTAGCTTTTCCCAGAAGCAGGTGGTGGAACCCCCATGCTGTCCGCACCTTGCCCATTCCCCATTTTACTGCTGTTATTCAGCCGGACAACTGTCGAAGTTGCTGCCATCTACTGTTTAAAGCAGGCATCTGCCCTTTTTCGCTTCCGGTTCGCTGTTCCTTAGCCAGTCGAGCCGATTATCAATTGCAACTCCCACTCACATAATCAATCCTACAACTTCACCAACTTCTTTTGGTGCTTTATCACACAGAACGGTGTCAAGCAAGGCCCAAGCATTGGATCTACTCCAATGATTAAGTCAAAGCACAAGACAGATAACATTTTCTTATGAAGAACAATAAACACAACTGAAACAACTGAACTAGAAATTAAACGATCACAAAAGGCAAATATCAGATATTTAAATCTAAATAGATCAAAAATTTTCAAGAAGAAACCAAAACATAGGAAATACCTGCGCACAGTACTCAAAAGTAAACCAACCACTTTTGTATTATGTTGGCGCTCAAACGAGTTCATGATGAATAGACTGCATGGCACACTCACATCTATTCAATCATGAAGGCATAGGAAACCACTAATCCAAAACCGATTTTTCCCTGAACCATATCGAGGAACTTCTACAACAATGATTTCATGGAGATATAAAAAAAGTTAAGATTTTGAAAAATGCACCCCGGAAGCATTATAGAGCAAGTTTTGCACATCATAGCATACCTCGACGTGTGACCCATGGACACGAATTGTATAATTTCCTTTAAATCTCCATAAGAGGCGCTTCGCCGGCATCACCCACTTCTTATCGATGTGAATTTGGACATTGGGCCAAAAATGAGCATTTGTGAGTAGATCTTGGAACATATGTGATCCCTTGTCGCCATGAACATGGTGACCTTACCCCAATCANCCGCCATGAACATGGTGACCGTACCCCAATCATCCACATAAAAATTCTGTAAAGAAAAAGAAAAAACTGAGACTGAAATCCCCCAGAAAATGTTGTTTAAAACAGCTCCATTAGCAGCCACTTTTCAATTTCAATATTATATATACTGTGACCATGTGTCAAAAAGAATAAATAAAATGAATCAATAAAAATAAAAATTAAACGATCACAAATGGCATGGAAAATAATATTTTTTTAGCATTGGATATTTCCTGATAAAACCAAATAAATCAAATTTTATCAAGAAGAATAAGGGGTCTAAAGCTGTCACAATTTTAAAGAGAACTCGTGCACTATTGTCTTCTCTTAGAAGTAGAAGAATGATGATGTAGGGCGAATACTCCCCTTGGCGCATGAGAAACCAGTACCCAGTAACCAAGGTTCCCTAAGGTAGAGGAACCAAACAGTAATGCATAGTCGGGAGGTTTAACACCGTGAAGACCAACTCCAAACCAGGGGATGCAGAAGTTAAAGAACCCATCTGAAGAGCAAATATCTAAGGTGCTTTATAGAAGCATATCAAAGAAGTTCAGGAACTAATATATAGGTGTGGGCTCCAAAAATTCAAAATACCCGAACTCTCGTCAAGAGTTTGTGTTAAATTTCAGGTTAGTTTTTCACAAGACATGAGATAATAGATAAAACACTACTCAGAGATTTCATTCTCATATTGGGAGAATATTAAGACCTGGGGTTCGAGGTTTCTCACCCGTGTAAGCCCCTATAGTTAATTAATTACCCCTCTCAATATCAAGTGAGCACTTTCAATTAAGGTCAGTCATTAGACACTAAGTATTCAGGCTTGACATATAGTGGCAACAACAAATTTAAGATTTTACATAATGAAATTTATCACCGTTAGCTTAAAAGCAGATGTTGGGGGAAATGATGACGAAGTCATTCAAGATCCCATGGTTTCTGGGTTGCCATGGTCCCTAGTCTACCTAGTTACCGAAAGTAGTCGACCCAAACCGACAAAAAGATCATTATCAACAACCATGGGTTGTTTCGCCCAAGAAAACCTTATAAACCCTGGGTAAATATGTGTCTAAAAGGACTAATCTAAGTCAATCATAGTTTACAAAAGGCCTCTTAACCCATAAAGTATACACATGATTCATCACTCAAAATGACATTGTCATTAGCAAACGTACGAGATACAATCGTGATCGTTTTAAAGTGGAACCAATTGGTGAAATCACCCAATTGAGTCTACTAGCCAAACTATCTGATCAGAGACGTGAGAAATGGTTTTAGGTTAGTCTGCTTTTAATAAGTGGAGGTGGGCTAAGGACATTTTTGGCGAGTGCTTTATGGAAGTTATAGACTATGGTTCAGAGATTTTGGCCTCTGTTGTGCGTAGGAAGGGAGGAGGAATGGCAGTGTAGGGAGCAATGAAGAGCTGCACATTTGTTAGGCTGTTTGTACTTGTGTTGTTGAAGCAAAGAGGAGTGAGGCTTGATGCTCCGACAATGGAAGAGGTGTTGGGTTTAGCGAAGAGGGAGAAGAGCATAGCTTCCTACGAGACACAAGCGAGTAGACAATCAGAGAAGAGAGCGGAGTTGCTCAAGTGTGCGTGGATTTGTTGTTGATGAAGCAGATGGGAGGATGAGGAGAGAGGGGAACTATACAAAAGGACCTTTGGAGTTTTTGGGCTTGAGCAGATGTCGAGCTCCATCGTGTGGGGGTGAGGGGAGGTGCGAGTTGGTCGTGGCCGAGGAGAGGAAGGCAGCAACATGAAGGATGCTTCAATGTGAAAGTTGGAGGGGGGAGAGACAGAGCTTCGGATTTGGTTTTAGGATTGCCGATTTGCAGGATGGAGAAGAGCAAGAGTGGCCTTTCAAGATTGGAGCTAGAGAGATATACATGGGTGTGAAACTACCCAAGTGACGGGATGGGAGATATGAATCGAAGAACAAGGATAAGGGTGGCGAGAAATGGGCAAAGCATGTGACATGAAATAGGAGGCGGCGACAGTGAGATAAGTAATATTTCTTTTCGGCATTTTTAAATGTTATTATTTGTAAATATTATCATTTCCTTTCAATGTAAATTCGACGTTCTAAATGCAACAATGAAGTTCGTTTTGCAATCAAAGGTATTTTGAATAACTTCATCAACAATTGAAACAAAATTGCACGCATTGCACCGACAACTTAATGTTTCCTTCATGTTTTCGCTTTTCAATCATAAAAGACCCCTTTTAAAGCAATTTTGATGTTTTAAACGCGCTCGCACAATCAATTTCACAATTCAATGATATTTTGGGTGTTTTTTAGCATGATTGAAGAATTCCAAATTTGATCATCTAGTGTCGCATTCTTCGTATGCTGCTCTCACCATATTCAATTGATCATCATGGGAGTATATGTAAAGGTCAATAATAGAATAAATGAATGTAACGGTATCAATGAATATTACTCTTTGAATTAGCGTTTCATACCATCTCATGTAAATTTAGTACAAATACTTCATTGATGATATTGAGAGTACTAATAATTTTGTTTTAATAAATATAACTTTATAGAAATCAAACATACTTAACATGAATAAAATTTCAAAGTTATTGGCTTAATTTAAATATCTAGGAGATTATATATCTCCTCAAATATAAAAATATAGTTTTGAACCACATGATAGTAACAATTTAATTATCTAGAATCATTGCTTACCCGATTTCAGTTAAATTCCATCATGCCAAGCTTGTGTTGATTAGCTCAGTTATTATGGTCTATTTTTAGTTGACTCAAAGATACAATTTTAAACTCTAATACCAAATATAATGCAAGATGTCAAAGGATCTAAGATTTCCCAAGACAAATTTAAGATGAAACGCATAAAATCACATGTAAAAATTCAAATTAAAGAAAACTATTTGCCAATTAAATAAAAAATTGAAAACAAACAAAAATCATGGTAATTGACTATTTTTTAACAAAAAATCTCATATAGAAGTTCAGGATTATAAAAAATCACCACTTTCATTGCAATTCATGTCGATATCACGATCCGATCTGGGGCTTGGAATTTACCAAGGTAGATACAGGGTACAGACGATCGGACGATGAAAAATATATTTTGTTATATTCATTTTCTATAACTAGCATTTAACAAATGAAAGAACCACTACATATAAGAAAATTAAACTAAAGCAGTTATAAATTTACCTCAAGTCAGGTTGTTCGCATTGTCTATAAACATTTCATCTTCTGTCATTCATCTAATAATCGATTAGTTTAATCTAAAAAGTTAGTTTAAAATAGCAATAAGCTAAAAACTAGTAAATACTCAAACTCATAAATCATAGTAACACAATAAAAAAAATATAATATGCATGCCAATTAGACTTTATGTAAATCAATTTAAGAGCAATGAAATGTTTGTGTTATCTAATATGTTCATTCAATGTAATTATAAACATTCATTATGTCTTGCTATATCGTTTATATATTAGTATCTTTTTTAATATGTATACAACCGTCACAAGAACACCATATAAAAATTATACTATTTAAGGTATGTCGATATCAATATCATTTTCCAATTACACGCATGCGTACCTTAGAGTTCCCTCATTATTGACATAAATAAGTAACACCATCATAATCGAGCATACAAATATAGTCATTTTATACAGTTTATATCATTTGCAATTTCATATCACTCAGTATGTAATATTTAATACTATAATGCACAAATTTTTTTCATAATGAGAGTGCATCAATTTATGCATAAATTTAATTACCAATTGATGCATTCTAATACTAAATATTTAATTCTAGTATTATAAATTGTATCGATTTAATACAATAATGCATAAATTTTTGTATAATATAGTCATTAAATTTTATCATTTATTATCACTAATAAGGCTTGGCTACAAAACACAATTCTGCTTCCAAACTCTATTTCCTTCTCTACTCAAACCTGTAAGTTAGGGTGGAAACAACGCTACCTCACTTCTTTCTTTGCACGCTTGTAGCCCTTTCCTTCTCCTTCAGTTTGATCGCTTGAGAAGGTCCCTTTTCCCGAAAGAGAAGTCCCTCAATGATCATGTTTCACACACAGTTTGCACGGAATGACTTCTCACTCACATGCAGAGCCGTTCGACGGGTTCCTTCCTCCCAATTCTTCTCCTCCTTAACACCAAAGCCGCTCAACACTTCTTATTTTGCACAGGAAATCAAAATAAGAGAAGAAACTTTCTTATTCTCCACATGCGAGATGCCTGTCGACCCCTCTTGCTCTCACCGAAGACGTTGACTGCTTGCCCTAGATGCACACAATGTGTCGCTCCACATGCATGACTTGCAAGTGACGCTTATCGCAGCCTTCCACCTTAAGGTATCGTCACGAGGGTTACACGCAAGTTATCTTCCTTCTTTTTTCCTTGTTCCTTTTCTTCCTCTCTTTTTTCCCTCTCGCTTCTGGCTTTCTCCCTCGTTGTTTCTCATGCTTTTTCCCCTTTGTTTCGTTTCGAAGAAATGAAGACACGATCCTCATTTTGATTTCCAATGAGCGTCGCATCTCCTTCAAACGACTTTTTTTTCTCTTTTTTTTGGGTTTAAAAATGGTTATTACAATCTCTCCGTCTTATAAAATTTCATCTTCGAAATTTGCAATTCTACCCCAAACCACCAATCATTGTAGAAAATATATGACTATCCAAAAATTGCATGAAGTAAACTAGGATCATTTATTATGATGAAAAGTGGTCACCGTAAAGCAAACATATGATGCAAGATGATTCAACTAAACTCCCCTCATCAACAGAAACTGGGTAACATCACATCTGAAGCAACGTGACATGACAACAATACAACATGCATCCTCTGAAAAAGAAATCACTAGAACGACACTCTTATAACATGCAATAAAACATAACACTCATAAATCCCTATTAGAATCAACATCAGCAGAAGTTTCTTTGAGTTCTCTAGTAGTGAATAAACTCAAGATTGTCTTGGTTGAAATTCAGTAGGAGTTGATGCTGTAGAATCTATCATTCTCTGCCCACCTGCAGTCTTTTGTGAAAGAGCTCCAACTAATTTTTATTCTTCTGAAACTTCTGGCTAAGTGAAGGGCAATACCTAACTATGTGACGAGGTCACCCGTAACATGTATGAGAGCCCACAAACATTCACCTTTATGTTGTTTTTCACATTTGACACAAGTGAATACGGTATTATAAGAAGTGCTACCATTCAATCTATCATAAGTAAATTTGGAATTCTTCACATTAAATCATTTTGATTGATCCACATGTTTTCCTTCATCAATACTCTCCTCTTGTGCATATCTTTACGCTTCTAAGTGAGTTGATAATCAATTTCCACTCGTCTATACCACTCTACCAATACCGAGTAATCATCAATTCTCAATGGCACCAACAGTTGTTTGATCAAATCCTTCAATATAGAAAGAAATATGTAATACTTCTTTATGCAGTAGCTATCAGTTGTGGAGCATGCATTCACAGTGCAGTGAAATCTATTTCATACTACATAATTAAATTCTCTGCTTGCACCAGCTTAATGAATTTGTCATGCATCTGTTTTCGAACAGATAAAAGTATAAATCACTCTCTTAAAAGCTCTACAAAATTATCCTAACTTACCATCATATTGGATACATCCCCTAGTCTATCCTGAAGTTGCCCACGACATCATTTTTCAGCTTCTCCATCCAGCATAAATGTAGCACAAGGTATTCTTCTTTCATGTTAATAGATTTTCTATCTCCATTAGTCAATTCTCAACTTCAATTGGATCTTTAATTCCCTTAAACAAAGGTGAACATATATCTTGATATGACTTCAATTACTTATCCACGATAATAGTTTCATCCTGACTAGACTACAGTCAGAACTCATGAATCAACGAAATCATGGCCGCCATTATCTAGGACAGGACATTCATGTTCACAGCTATGGCAGGTAGTACTTCTTCATTTCTTACTAGACTCCCCTCTTATAGAATCTCAGGGGCATCAATTTGTCTGAATTAACATAATTAGTTAATTTGAGTTAACTTAAGTTTATTATTTTATTATTTTAAATTTTCTTATAATTATCTTATTGACACTTTCTCAATATTGTATTAAATAATACTAAACATTGCTCTGATATCACTTTTATCACAGCACGACCCGGGACTTGAAATTAACCAAGGTGGGTACAGACGTTTGGACCGAGAAAAATATATTTTTCTATATTTATTTTCTATAACAAATATTTAACAAATGAAAGAGTTATCAGAAATAAAAAAATTAAACTAAAGTAGTCATAAATTTACCTCGGGTTAGATTGTCCATGTCTTCGATAAAAAATTTCTCTTCTACAGTTCATCCATGAATCAATTAATTTAATCTAAAAATTTTAGTTTAAAACAACGATAAAAACAAGGAGTATGAAACTAATGAATGTTCATACTCCTAAATTATAGTAACACAATAAAAAAGAAGATAAAATGCACGTCGGTTAAATTTTATGTAAATTTATCTAAAGGCAATTGAATGTTTATATTATCTAATATAATCATTGAATATAATTCTAAACATTCACTATGTCTTAGTGTATCATTTGGATATCAATATCTATCTTTTAATTTGTCTATACCTATCACAGAAGCATCGTCTAAAAATTATACCATTTAGGATACATCAATATCAATATCTTTTTCTATTTATGTGCATGAGTACATTAGTGCTCTCTCTCTAGTAATATATTTGGGTGACTCCGTCATATTCAAACATACACATACAATCAATCTATGCAATTCATAACATTCGCAATTTTATATCACAAAATATATAAGAGGGAGATTTACTAACATAGCATGGCAAAACATCGATATTTACATATTCAGCACAAAAAAAGTTTATTTTACGGGTGACGCACTCCGTAACGACCACATGAACATTTCATTACGGAGTGCGGCACCCGTAAAAGAAACTTTTACTATGCTGAATATGTAAATATCGATGTTTGCCAAGGTATGTCTTTAAATCTCCCGAAAAAAATATAATAAGATAATTGGGAAAGAAAAATGAGTACGGAGAGAAAAGGCTATAGCATCTCTTTTAGCTCCCACTAGTTCCTTTACTAACCACCACTTCATGCGGAAACAACTACACATATGTTGAGAAATGTTAGATATGAAGGCGTCCCAGTTGTCCTTCCCTAGAAGAGCCTGTCAGCCAACATAGTCTTTTGACAAGAGAAAATACAGTCCGTTTAAAAGGTAGACCAATCAAGTTCACAAATTCAATATACATTTAATGAAAATGCCGAAGACAACTATTGGCATCAAATTAGCATCATAGTGTAGCTTAGCAGTTTCATGTTTCGTCAAGTTACACTTGCAAATTATATTTAACGGTCAGAAAAAAAGAAGGATGACAAAGTTCAAAACGCATACCTTCTTGAAGAATCACCCTGAAGATTAAATTGTCACATATTGCAATTTCTTCCTTTATACTACGAAGAATAATCTGTACCTGGAAATGCATCAAGAAAGCAAAAGAAAATGTACGAGCAAATGCTTGAACCCATGAATTATAGTAGTGATAAAGTCCAGATGAATTGTCAACACATTCTTTATCAAGCACACAAAGGCAATTAGTATTTGAGAACTAATAAATGAATAGAATAAGCAAATTAATGCTGGAAATCATGACAATGAAACAATATTCTAAAATATGTTGGGCCACCATCAAATCTCTACAAGCAAAAGATGTCATTTTGAGCTACCAAAAAAACAGCTTTGACCTACTTTATTCTGATTGAAAAATTGCAAATTGAGCTGATTCTCTTAATATTCTTATCCGTAAGAAAGAAAAATAAGAGTCCTTACTGGGAAATTCTTCCTATATCTATTAGGAGAATCGACTTGAAGCAAAATCAAGAAAAAATAAATTCAAATAAATATTTTTTAGATGGGGAAGATCCACAAAGCAAAACTTTGAGAAGAATGAAAACCCCAATAATCAAATGTTCTTTGAAACAGTTCGCTTGATAGTCTTTTTTAAAATCATCTCCCGCCCACTTCAAAGGTCTAAATTTCAATATTTGATCTAATCCACTCTAGAGTCCATTGTTTTCAAATAAAAAATAACAAGCACAAGAAAAACAACAGAATTTGAAATTGTAAGATTATAAAGTGCATCAAGGATAACATTTTCCAAGAACTTGATAATGTTTAATAAAGTCCAAATAAAAAAATTTTAGAAAGAANTTTTTCAAATAAAAAATAACAAGCACAAGAAAAACAACAGAATTTGAAATTGAAAGATTATAAAGTGCATCAAGGATAACATTTTCCAAGAACTTGATAATGTTTAATAAAGTACAAATAAAAAAATTTTAGAAAGAAGAAAAAATAAGAAGCCAGAACTATTGTAGACCCACAAAATTTATGATGNCGCATCAAGGATAACATTTTCCAAGAACTTGATAATGTTTAATAAAGTCCAAATAAAAAAATTTTAGAAAGAAGAAAAAATAAGAAGCCGGAACTATTGTAGACCCACAAAATTTATGATGATGATGAGTAAATGTTCTGCATGGCAAGTTCGCGCCAATTCATTCCTTCTGGAAAAACCTCATTATAAAATGCCAAAATTATTGTACTCTTGTTTTGTTTAAATTTATAAAGAGAGAAAATAAAAAATAAAAAATATTATATCATCATGGGGTGATTTGGCTTTCGTGGCAGAAAATGAGCTCCCTCTTAGGATATAACGATTTTATTGATGGGAAAGACCAAATAAAGCAAAAGTTAGGGGAATCTAAAAGCCCTGAAAAATGATTTTTAAAACAGTCCCATTAACAGCCTTTCTAAACATTATCTTCNATTTATGATGATGATGAGTAAATGTTCTGCGTGGCAAGTTCACGCCAATTCATTCCTTCTGGAAAAACATCATTATAAAATGCCAAAATTATTGTAGTCTTGTTTTGTTTAAATTTATAAAGAGAGAAAATAAAAAATAAAAAACATTATATCATTATGCGGTGATTTGGCTTTCGTAGCAGATTATGAGCTCCCTCTTAGGATATAACGATTTTATTGATGGAAAAGACCAAATAAAGCAAAAGTGAGGGGAATCTAAAAGCCCTGAAAAATGATTTTTAAAACAGTCCCATTAACAGCCTTTCTAAACATTATCTTCTTCCCTCAACAGTCCTGAAAGGTTTGAATTTCAAGATCAGATCCACTCCAAGCTCAAGCCCAACCAAGAACTATCTAAACATGCTTTCCAATGAAAAAATAATGATAAAAATTGCAAGCAAAACAACATAATTAGAAATTTAAAATTCACAAATTGCATCCAAAAANTAATGATAAAAATTGCAAGCAAAACAACATAATTAGAAATTTAAAATTCACAAATTCCATCCAAAAATAACATTTTTTGGCACTTGATATTGTTCAATATGTCCAAATATATCAAATTTTATCAAGAAGGAAATAAAAAAAAAGCCAAAACATGAGAAAGACCTGCTCGCAATATCAAACACAAATCACGCACTATTGTATGATGTTAGCACTCAAAAGAGATGACGCAGAGTGAACACTCTCCTCTTCATCCCACCCTCACACCTATTCATTCTTCCAGGCATACAAAATCAATGAAAAACTGGTACCCCTTAAATGTGGTTCTCTAAACCTTTGAGAAGAACTCCACATCAATGGCTTCTCAGTAGGAACACAGGTCTGGAACATGAAAACTGCGCTCCCCATAGAAGAATCAAAAAGCCAGTTGTGCACATCCCAGAATACCTCCACAGGCAATCCATCCACAAGAATTGTCTGATTTCCTCTAAATTTCCATAGCAACCGCTTCACCTGCATCACCCTCTTCTTATCGATGCGGATCTCAAGGCAAGGATCCTTCAACCCAATGGTCTCACACTCTATCACTACATCATGAATTTGGCCATTGTCGCAGAATTGAGCTTTTGTGGAGTACATTTTCTTGCCAAAGATGTGTTCTCTCTTGGCGATGAACATGGTGGCGTTAGAAGGAAGAGGACCTGCATTGGCTTTCCGGTAAGCCTCTTTGACCAGATCGCCAAGAAGGAGGACTAGTTGGAAATCAATGAGCACTGTGACGTAGAAAGCTTCCAGTGGCTCGGGACCCGAACCAAACTTTGCATTAGAGAGATCCCAGAAGACGTCCACCCTGCTGTTTTCTGCCTCCGTGCTCTTGGAACCTCTTCGTTTCGAAAATAACCATGGTTTTATATCCACCTTGCACAGGGGATGGTTGCTGGAATCATCTATTCCGATACTCAAGCCTTGACCCATCATGTTCTTGCTCCATGTGATGGTTATCACATAGGAGCGGCCACAGAGCTGCGTGCTATAGAGACATGTAACCAGATTCTGAGAAGTTTTGCTTGAATTAGACGAGGCATCAGCCACTTGAACTCCGTTTTCGCCGAAACAGGAGGGGAAATCCCTCATTCTGATGAAATTGAGCAAAACCCTTGAAGTTAGGGCTAGATCAGAGAGAACCAAAAATGGTCTTGGGATTAAAATGTGGCAAGGCTTAATTATAGGTTTGTTGGAATGAAGAAGACGAGCACTCCAACCCAACGAATGAAACGTAAGAACCCATAAACTGGGGATCGGGAATCAGAAACCCTAATTAACTTGCTCCGCCCACTCTTCTCCACACCTGCATCAAACAGTGGAATCAAACAAGTAAAAACCAAGAAGCAGAGCTTCTTCAAAACTTAATACCCAACCAACCAAGAAAAATTCACACTTTGTACTTTAAAGAGCCAAACTTCGTTCCAGAACCGAACAGATTTCGTAAACAATCCAAGAAAGCAGCCGACCTTCGCCCATCTTCGACAGGATATCCCAACTTCCCAATTGCTGCACTAATAGACCCAAAGAACTAATATAACTTCAAGGAATGTTAGAAAGACGAAGAAGGAAACCAAAATAGAAGAAGGAGAACGGCATGAAAGCAGAAAAACAGGTGCTTGTTTCTCTATCAGATAGATATAACCTGATCAAATAATAACAGCCAGGGGTGAAATGAAGCAGGAAGAGAAGGAGAGCCAGAGAGGCAGAAAGGGAGAGTAAACAGGTAACGGACAGAAGCAGAAATTGAAATTCACATGGTAAGAGCAAAATAGCATAGGAATCTCCCTCCAAAAATATAAAGATATCTTCTTTATCTGGCAGAAGCTCACATGCAGGCGTAAATGGAAATGGCCATCGGCCAACTTCGCACCGCATAAACCCCATAGATTCCAATGTGGATGACGGCAATCCCAGAATGAGCAAAATTCGAAATTATTTATGTGGGTAAATCAAAATATTATTAAACAAATCCCAGAGTGAAAAAAGCACCAATTTTTGGAAGGAGAAGAAAAATAAAGGTTTGTTGAATGCAGATTATTCGATTTTTATGTATTTACGTATATCTAATTTATTACACACATACCATCTTTGTTACTACTGTTATATTAGTTAATTCTGCTTTTAGTATTATTGAATGATTGTTTAATGAATTTTCTACCCGGTGGTAGTGGAGAAATTATTGCATCCGATCCTGACCGTAGATTAATAGGTGGGGCTCACCGAAATACATCCTGACCGTAGATTGTCTGATCTACGATCAGGATCGAACACCGCATGTAAAGATGCATGCGGTGTCCGTCCGTATGCAATAATTTTTCTGGAGAAAGTGATGTAAGTTCTCCCTATGTGACAGCTTTTACTTTTCTATAGAAAGAAAGTTATTTTTTTATGATTTTTCTTGTTCTTCTTTTTCTTTTTTTTAGGTTCCTGCATCATTACACATGAATGAAAATGTGTATTTCACTTCTTATAAGTTAAAATGATGATATTTTTTTATGTGATATTAAAAATTTGGGTGGTATAAATATAAAAATGTAGAGTTTAAGAGTTAGATAAGTAAATACATAGATGTATGTCAATGTCCCAAAAAATTTTAAAATACAATACCATTGTGTTTTATTATGATAGAATTAAATAATAGGTATTACTTCTACTGCCTCCACTCATAGCCTTTTTTTATAAATTTGAAGGGAAGCTTGAGTGTTATGTTATAATAAAGGTTACATATGATAGTTACTGTAAAATATATAAGTTGTATGATACTGCTAGATTGAAATGTCTCTTGGTCATTTGATCAAGTCATCAATTAAATTGTCAAATTGATTTTTGATTAGATGAAGCCATCAACTTAACTAATGGTTCATTAATTTGCATGAGCAAATGCTCGTGAGTAGCTTTTGAGCTTGAGCAAGTTCAGCTAACCTTGGCCAAGTAAACCTGAGATTTAACAAATAAATTTAATATTGGGAGAGCATGCCTATGCTTTGGCAAGTGCCTTTGATAGCATCTTGACATGAGCCAGTTATGAAAAATTCATCATGGTCATGGTGAGTACAGATTCATAAGACAAATCTATACTGATTTGGGCAAGTTAATAAAGATTAGAGCGAGTTCAAACTTCATTATGCATACTCGATCAAGTTAATTTAAATTGATTTAAACTGCATCAAGTATTTGAAATATTAAAGCATACATTTTGTCTAATAATTATCTTATATATTTTAAATACAAGTTAAAAAAGGATGATAAATAAAATATTCAATGTTGATGAGTTAATTTAATTAGAATTTAATCATTTATGATTTAAAAATTTTCTTTGACTTACATGTAAACATATTTTATAAACATCTCACTACTTTCTTTCAAATTTATTGATGTATTAATTTTTTAAAAGCATGTATAGCATTGAGAGGTTTTTGGGAAAGAAGAAGACATCAAAATATTAGGTTTGAAAAATAAGAGAGCCATTAAAAATAATGTGAAACTTTTCATCTCAACTCTAGAAAAAGATAAAAGACAAAGTACATGAGAGTGAGGCAAAAGAAGCCGAAGTTCTCAATATGAATGCACTTTTCGAGAAAATGTTAGTGATAGTTTTTGTTTACTAAGTTCAACATGAAAAAAAATTACAAAGAAGATTTTTCATATTGTTCTTGCCCCAACTAGTAGGCTCAATAATGATTACCAGGCAGTGATTTTAAATAGTACAATAATTGCTTTACTATCATTTTTAAGATTAAAGTCTTTTGGTGAATCCAAAAAGATTCACCTTAGTGTGTCAATTCATTGACATAACTAAGTTTATAACTATTATCCGACATAGTTTGCTTTCTAAAAAGATTATTTTGGATCCAATAGACAGTAGTGAACACTTTATTAAAATGAATTGCTTTTTATTTGATTGCTAACTTTAAGAATACATTTGTGATTAGTAGTCGTGCTTTATAAATTTACTTTTAAGATGGATCCACTTGTAATGTATTTGTATTTTAATTTTTGTATATCAAGGATGTGACTTTAATTGTCATTTCTAAATTCTGTGAAATCAATTAAAATCTCATGATTTGAATTGAGCAAATGACAACATAATGCTTCAAAATTCACCTTTTCCTTTTATAAATAGTTCACAACAATTTCATTTGGAACTTCCCATATCTATCCTCAATTTCCTTTCAGATTCATGTGGATTTTAGAAGATGTTGATTGCTTTCCTTAGTTGCATCAAAAAATTTCCATGATCAAATTGTGATTTTATTTTTTTTTCTTTTCTCTTAATACAATATAAAGTCACTAGTAAGAAAATACATGATCGATGAAGCTTTTACTGTGCTACTTCAAATGCTAACAAGCTTCCTAATATGGTGTTCGAGAATGATTACAAAGACTAAATTTGACTTGAGATGCAATTTCCTTTCTTATAGATATATAAGTAATTATTCAACACTAAGGTCTATTTCTCACTTAGATTGCAATCAATTTGCTAGCAAGTATGATTACCTTCATTATCTATATAAATAATTATTTATCGCCAATCCCCTCTTCTAAATATATATAAGTAAGAGCAATAAATAAAAAGATATACATCAAAGGCATCTATTAAGGTTGTTCTTTCACTGAGCTAACCAACCATATATTATATGTCTTTTTACTTATCATATTTGCCTCCTTATTTACAAGAACTAATTCCTTACAATCAATTAGAGTTGAATACAAACAACTAACTGGGAGGAATCTACACGTTAAGAAACCGATTATAGTTGAGAAAGTAACAAAAAATACATTAAAAATTTTAAGAAAAACATATAAAGACATGAACCTCTTCAAAAAGGAGAAGTACAAGTTGATAGTAAACATCTAATCTACAATAATTAAAAAATTGTCTAAATAATAGAGCAAGATTATATCCTTGAAAACTTTTCTGTCATAATCAAAGTTAGTTGACAAAGAACTCACTTAGACATTATACATATCACAAATATAGAATGTTGAATTAGGGTTAACATTAAGGAATGATGCTATGATAATTAAACCATGACAGTCGAGTTATACCAGTTGTTGTCAATAGTTGTCAATGTGTTAATTGTCAAATATGGTTATGAAATTCTTCATAATTTTAATCATTCTTTAAATTTAACTTAAGTCGATGCCCTCAACTTGCCTTCATGTGAAGAATGCAATCTATTTATGATTTTTTAAAAGTGACATTTTCATAAATTTAGCCAAAATATATAAGATATATAATCCATCACAAGCTTGATATTATTTAATCATTACTCATAATTTTAGCTTTAATCATCTCAAAAGTGAGCGACCTTAATCCCATTAAATTTTTTCCATCCAAATTTTCATTTCAACTGTATGCACACACAATTCAAAAGTCACTTGATTTTCAATTAATGTTACAAAATTTTTAATTATACTTCAAGCACTAAATTTGTCTAATCTAGTGTTCAATCTGCTCTTATTTAGAAGAGAGAACCCTCACTTATATTGTGGGGAGAAGGATTATTCTAACCACAAAGTTAAACATTATTTCTAAGTTGCAATCTCTCCCTTTTTCTAAAAAAAAAAGAACTTATTTCGACAACCACCATCATATATAAGGGTTTATACCCACAGTTTAGTTCTTATATATCTTCCTTGTGTATTCTATAATTGGGAGGAAGTGTAATCTATTGTAATTCAAAATTTCATTCATTTGAATCGGTCTATACTTATACTTTTCCACACAAAAAAGCTTATATCTTTATGCACTTTATTTTATTTTATAAATATTTACATAAATAAATATTTTTGTATGCTAGAAAATTCTTTGTGATAGAGCGATAATTAAACATCTTATAGTAGCACAAAAATCCAGTACGCATAGAGATAAAATAAAAGTCATGGAAAGAAACACCATGATTTTTAATGTGGATAAGAATGGGAAAAACTATTGTCTAGACCAAATAGAATAGTCCACTGTGCAATTAGGAGCACAAAAGTTTACTCTTCATCTAGATTGGAAAAGATGAGATAACATAATTATGTTAAAAGTATAAATGTTTTGAAATAACTCAACAACTAAAAGTGCATAAGTATAATTGGAACTATAACTGTTGTAATATGACTACAATAATCAATATGTTATAACAGCCATAGTTGGCGGGTATAATAGTCATAATAGAGTTACTAAAGTCTTATTTGACTGCAAAAATTACTAGTAATAGTCAATAATAGATGGTGCTCAGCAATAATCTATGGAGGTCAGCGAGAATCTTTGATCTTCAACATGATCTTGGGCGACCGATTACAATGATCACGACTTCAAGAGTTGAGCTTTAGTAGTCACGTTACTCTTCTTTCTTCCTCTCACTTTAAGTGAAGAATATATATCTATTTATAGTTTTTTAGATAAACATTTTGGTAAATTTTGATAGTATTCCAAAACATTCTATCGGATGATCCTCATTAATTCTCTTATTCATAAGTTTTTTTAATATTTTAATGTCTTAATGACCTAATAATTGAAAGATATTTGACTTTTTGGATTTCTTTCAACGAGCAACTCGAAGCATGTCAAATTTTGAGATCGTTTAGCATTTCAATTGATGTATCAATACTTTCAACAATATTTCAAGGTTTTGATTTGGGCTTATTTTGACTTGAATTGATTCACTCTCGACATCACTGAGTTCGTCTTGTCAAGATGCTAAACTTGACCATAAAGTTGTTGAAATGGGGTTGGATGATCTTGAATTTAAATTTAAATTTTTTTTTACTCAAAATACATCAAGATTGTTGCTTGATAATGAGAATTTATATATAACGCGCGCGCCTATCAGCTCAACATGCAACATGGTGACATGATGAGGAATGATTGGCAGTTAGACTGACAGTGCCCATTCGTCTTCAAGAATTGACCACATTGATTTGCAAGTACATTGCATTTCTTGTAACTGAAAAACAATGCATGTGCATTACAAATGCTGTCATACATTGTCCGCTTAAATAAATTTATAATATCTTAAAATGAAATATTAATACTTCTCACAACCACTTCTTTTAGAGGCATTCATATATTGTGTATACATATACATTTGCACTATATATATATATATATATATATATATATATATATATATATATATATATATATATATATATATATATATATATATATATATATATATATATATATATATATA
>JXCR01149048.1:68270-99748 GCA_002079205.1 Phalaenopsis hybrid cultivar
AAGATATTTCTTAAGGTTTGGGAAAAGAGATCAAAGCTGGGTGAAGATTGTCTTTCTCCCTTCCACTCTTCGTTAAGCTCTTATGTGATTCAGAAGCTGCTTAAGAATACGAGCTACGTTAGATGGATTAGCAGGATCACATGGGGAGACATTAAAAGCACGATAACTTAATTATATTCATTTTTTTGAAGAATTAGAAGACTAAAATCTCAGAAACATATGCTTCAGTTTGAAGGAAATGAAAGAGTAAATTGCAAGTAAATGGAATGAGGGAAAATTGAGTGAAAAATATTTTATTTTAAACAAAATAAAATAAAATATATAGCTCTATAGAGAAGAAAAAGAGACAGAAAAGGCAAATCACGACCTGTCAATTGTGTTGGTGAAACCTGCCGTGGCTCCTGAACTACAAATATTATTCGTTTCTTCCCCATTAATATAGCATGTAATGATTTCTTTCCAACACAATCCAACATTTGCATGTTCTTTGTTTTCACCAACTGTAAAAGGTTCTTAAAGGGGTTGTAGAGGGGCCCTCCAATCTCTTGTTTTAGATAGCTTTTCATGGATTGCCATTAGTCCCCTCCACAATACCATATGTGAGAGAGTCCCAAAGCTCAAATAGTTGCATATAATGGGAAAGATATATTGGAAATTGAGGAGAGAGGGAGAGAGAGGAATAATGCATTCATTTATGTTGTCTCATCACTCACTCACCTTCATATTTTTCTCTTACTTATTAATCATGTAAACATTGATGCAAGCCCAAACAACAAAAACTATTGAAAAATGATAATTAGGCTGAGATTGGGGAGACTTATATGTGTGGCGCTTTGATTTTTAGATTTATAATAGTTTCTCTGCATGAGAAGGTATGTTTTACTTTTTAGAAGTTAAGAATAGTGATTTTTTTTGTGTGACATGAAAGATATTGGTGTTCAAATATAAAGAATTAGAATTTAGTTGTTGGAGATGTAAATAAATAACAATTGTGTAGTGTGTAAGGAAATGCCCCTTAAGATTTGTTGGTTGTTGAAAATTTGAGACAATGGATCGAGTATGCGTTTTGTATCTTGGTATTGCGCAAATATCACACACATAAATAGAAGTAACTCATAAAGATTTATATGTGGAAGATCTTGAAAGCAAAAACCACACCGTAGATCAAGCTGAAATAGTTTATTATATAAAGTAATGTTAAGCAATTAACCCTTTTTATTAAGTGGAGAAAGTGAATTAGAAAGTCCAATTTACCAACTTAGCCTACTATGAAAACACTAAAAAATTTTGGGGAAATAATAAAGATTGATGAGTTTCAACATAATTCAATGGTTGGCAAAAACGATCAGACAATGATAGTTGTCTTTGTTACTTGACGACTATTGACTATGGTCGAGTGGTCACGCAAACACTAACGTCAATTTGCGGAAGTGGGTGACAAATAAATAATGATGGTCTAAAAACAAACATGTTGTCGATATCAGTCTATAATGAGAGTCGTAGGATTATTCAACTCCAAGATGTCTCTCCACCTAAGATCTTGCTAATATGTGACTTAGTTATAGACTTATAGTTTAGCATTTTTAGCCATTTTTGTTAAATTCACTAGCACTTTATTCGACGATTTAAATTGATCTCCCTTGATTAGTTGATGTTTTTAAGCATACTACTTTTTTCTAGTGATATCAAAATTAACTAATTATGGGATCCTTAGCTATAGATTAATGGTGAATGAATGACCAATATATTGAACCGTTAAACTTAAACCAATAGGTGGACAAATTCATGAATTCTAACTTCTCTAACTTCTTCGACCGATAACTCCATCTTCATCATATTTTGTAGTTGAAAATAAAAAGTATTTTAAATTATGTTGAAAAATTACAATGAATTAAACGACTCAGAATAAGTGTTATTTGATATTAATAATGATGCATCATGAAAGAAATATAAATAAAAAAGAAATAATACACCACAAAGATACATCGATATTTAAGAGGTTTAGCTTCAACAATTTTGTGCGCATTGGAGATGTGAAAGGATGTGATACATTAAAAAGAAAGACTATAAGAAGTAGAAACAATTATAAACCTTTTCCAAAGCTCAAATACACTTTCTTAAAACTAAAGGAAATCTCATGATTAATATTACATATATGATTACATCATATGAAGCCTTTTCCTCATAGCAACAAATGAAGTCACCAACTACTTTGCTGAAATCCTTGCCACCAATAGGATATATCAATAAGCAATATAAGAGAAATCATGTGTGTGTGTGTGTGTGTGTGTGTGTGTGTAGAGATGTAGACGTTTATTTACATCCCTCAATCTCTTTTTATTTACATATATATGCTTTAAATTCTAAGTTTTACATATATATCATTATATCCATACATGAAAAAAATGTTTTTTTACTTTATAAAAGTTAAAAATGCTATCTTTTTTTTTATGAGATAGAAAAGATTTGAGTGGCATGATTATACAAGTAAAATCTATAAGTTAGATATGTAAATGCCCATAAAAATATTTATATACTAATTTTGTTCAATTTGTACAAAAATATGAAAAACTAATGTTGCACTATTTGTCTTTTTCAGCTTTATTAACAGTCATGATGTACACGTCTCAACTAATCTTGAGCATGGAGAGCATTTATGATGTCTGTTTCAGCAATATATTTCTAAACTTGTTAGATAAAACAAGTGTATTTCAATTTGCAATATACATTTAGCAAATAAATTAGATTAATAAAAAAGCTACTAAATGCTCCCAAATATGTAAGCATGTTGATTGAAAATAAATTATCATTTTAAAATTTAAGAAAAAAAAAATCACTAAATTAATAAATTATAAAGACTTTTCTAAGTTTTAAAACTAGAAGTTAAGATTAGAATAATTTGTGGACTACCATGTTAGATAAAGAAAAAATTAAGATGAGTTATTATTGAAAAATGGTATTTATGTATGTACCACATTATAGTTATATATTTATATATAATGTTTAATTTTTTATATTTATATGCATAATAAGTAAGTCATTATTATTGGCACGCATTAACAAATTTTGTAATTTGACATGAATTTCGAGGCGATCAGTACGAATTTTGAGACATTCTTTTAACGAGAAATCTTTAAACTCAAATTAAAAATCATCTAGAACCTTGATTTAACTTACAATCAAACTGGGTGGCTCGACAAGCTGAAAACAATAACACCAAATTTGGTCATATTCAGGTCAAATTAAGCATGTAGTAAGCCATTAAGCTAATTTTGGAAGATTTGAGTGGCTAAAGGGAAGGGCAAAAAAATTCCAGATTTGGCAAGCTTAATACATCTAACAAGCCCAACATCACTCAATTCTGGCATTTTTTAAGCACTTAAATGTCCACAAAATATCTTCTGAACGTTGGAATCTCTATGGGACGTCTGATAGAGTGATCCAAAATTGTTTCTAATTGTAAGGAGATACTCCCACACTCTATAAATAGAGCCTAAACCCCTTTTTGAAAGGAGAGAGAGACCTGAGCTTGGAGCTCGATCAAGAGAAGGAGATGAATTCCAATACATTTTTTGCACCGAAGTCCCGGCGAATGCTTCCCTCTCTTACAACTACTAACCACCGCTGCTTGTAAGCCACTCCCAACCACCATTAGTTGCCCCTGTTCATTGTAACGAGCCCCTGTGCAAAGTCAAGACATACAATATAGAGTAGTGAAGTATTGTGCGAAGTAGCAACCAACGTTGTGGAGTAATGGGGCATTGTATGGAGTAATAAACTTTCTTACCGAGCAGCTTATCGCTGTGAACAGTGTGCAACAATTCAACTCAAAGCTAGTATAATTACACACCCTAAATATGGTGTAATGTCACACCCCAAACACAACATAATGACACACTTCAAAGATAATGTATGCACGCCCTAAAAACAATGTATCAACACACCTCAAAGAAGGTGTATCGATGCACCCCGAATGCAGTTTAACGACACACTTCAAAGATTATGTAAGGACGCACCTCAAAGACGGTGTACCAATGTAACTCGAGTGTAGTGTAACTCCCCACAAGAACTACTTACAATCATAATACTCAAAATACAGTGACCTTCTCTGAACTCCTGAACTTCTCTCCACACAACTCCATATTATAACTTATGACCTACATGATTCACTACAGCTGCAGCCCCTTAGTATAGTCTTAGTGACCAACTGACACTACTACAAATCATCATTATGACTTATGTGACTAACTATGGCCTATGTAGCCCACAAGTCACGTGGCTCCTAACTCTGCCTTATGCGACTCACATACCTTATTACAACTCCATGTCACATCCTATGTAACCAACTATGGCCTACGACACTCACAGCTCAGGCAGCTCCTAACTCTAGTTGTTAAGTCCTACGAACATTATTACAACTCATCACAATGTCCTATGCAACCAACCACGACCTACATGATCGATCCACAGCTCATGTAACTCCTAATTCTAGTCATTATGGCCTACATATATTATTGCAGCTTCTCACTATAACATATGTGATCAACTACGATCTAAGTGGCTCAACACTCAAGCAACTCCTAGATCCGACCTTTACAGACCATGAATGTTATTGTAGTTCGCTACTAAGGCCTATGTGACTAATTAAGACATATGTTGCTCACAGTTCATGCAACTCCCAACTCCAGCATTTGCGGCCTATGAAAGTTATTAGAGCTCACAATGATGGAATATGCTTCCAACTAAGGCTTACATAATCCAAATCTCATGCATCCCCTTTTTACGATCGTTGTGGCCAACCAATGCTTATGAAGCTATCACCTACGATCTATATAATCAAGTAGTACAATGGCTTTCAACTACGGGCTTTTTGATAAGCTGTCGCTACACCAAGCTCTACAACATTCACAACAGACTACTGTCTCCAAAGCAATCGACTACTGATTTCACGGCTCGTTACATCTATTGTTGTTGAAATATCGTTTAACGCCAACTTTATAATTTTATCTTCTCTTATTCATGAGAAGAGTGAACAAATGTACTTATAATTACGTAGTGAATTACTTTGATTAAGCCATCCCCAATCATTGTTCCTTTCCAGGGTTTTTACGCAAAAAATATGTTTTCTCCTCCCGTTTATTATTATTATTATTTGTGTGTATGATGGATCTTGTAGTACACTGATCAGACACCAATTTGTTACTCTACCACCGCAGATCTTTCGCCATGTATCAAATGTCATATCATTATTGTTTACTTTAAATAGTGAAATACATATTTTCATGCATAATTTTATGATATCAAAATATTATAAACATAAATATGAAATATTATATGTTAGATGTGCATACATAATAATTGTGCGTTATGTATGTAAATTCAAAAAAAAAAAAAAAGGGCAAACACAAGATAAGAAAATCGTTGATGTTTTATATGTCAAAACAATTTCTTAACTCAAATTGTCAACAACATGACCCTCAACATTTGCGAAAAAAATAAATTCCTTTCATAATATCTTAAGAAAAAAAAAGGGCATTTGCATGCTACATCATTCTAATCTTTTTACATATCTAACACAAATTTTCATAATTACATTTAAAACATTCAAATTAACTGTCATTTTAATAGTGAAATGTAGGTCTTTCATGCATAATTTTATGGCACCAAATTATTTTGGATATAAATATGAAAGTTCATGTTTAAAATATGTAAAAACATAAGATTTGTGTGGCATGCACGTAAATTTCTTGAAAATTACATAATGATTGATGTTTTGAGGATTTTCTATATTATTGATTTTGATGGGTCATTATCATACATATATATTTCATTATCACCATTATGTTGTTGTTGTGAGGGCACCACAAAGTCTATGAATCAATTATGCTTGTCTTTATTAACATCTTAGAAATTCTGAATCACTGCATTAACATCTTAGAAAATTACATAATGACAGAGCCGTTTTAATTTAATGATACAAACAAATATATTTTAAAAGATGTAAAATGATTAAAGATATTGTTGTATAAAATGATTATTTTACAAATAAAAGTATATAGAAGAATTTATATGCATACCACGTAATTGTTCTCTATTTACATATTTGATGCGGCATCAATAAATTCATCAACCAACATGAATCTCGAGGGAATCTCTCTGGGCCGTCTATTCAGAGTGGTTTATATTTATTAATTAATTACGACCATAACTCTATAAATAGAGTCTCACCACACTCATGAGAGAGGGAGCTGAGCTTGGAACCTGAAGAAGAGCTTGAATCATGGAGGAGCTGAAGTCTAGCATCTCCAAGGAATAGAGTAATTGATGTTTATATGATATGCATGTTATTTTTATGATATTGTATCTTTATTTATAGATTCTTATATTTGTTATGGTATTTGTGGTTGTATATGTGGTATAAATGTAATTAGACAACTTGAGGAGCAAAAAAGATTAAATAGACTTGACACTAACTAAATCGGTGCCAGCGCTAGTCTTGGGCACCTAGGCACCAGTTTTGGGTGCCTAGGAGACCAAGACTAGTGCCTAGGCACCCAGAACCAGATACATAGGGCACAAGTGTCAATTTTGAAAGCCCACTCACTCGAAAGCAAAGAAATAGGCATGTAGGTTCCAAATCTAGGTGCATAGGCGGTCTTAAGCGTGAGATTTGAGTTCAGATGGGTTGATTTACGTTGTTTAACACCCGAAGGATATAATAGGATGTATACAAACCATTTTGAGGGATCTGGTCAGAAGAGGAGAATGGATTGAAGACAAACGATAGAGATAAGACGAATACTAGGGAGCAGTCAGAGCATTTCAAAGAAGGAATCCAGAGGAGTGTTGTGAGTGTGAGCGAGTATTCTTTTGAGTGAGGACATGCCTAAGCGTGAGCGTGTATCCAATTATGTACTCAAAATAGTATAAAACTTAGGGATTTGTTGTAATTTAGTGTGAATGAGTGGAGAATATCATTAAGATAGTTCCAACTTTGTTAAACTTTAATATTGTAATAAAATTTATGTTGTGTTCAACTGTAATTAATATGACTTAAATTGCTCTATCCCTTGATTAGGTTTTATGCAAATTAGTGAAACCTTCGTTATCTCATTGTGTGTAATTTATCTTCAAGTAGTTTAACCTATTGCTTATAATTTACCTCTGAATTGGCCACTTAGGATGTTAAAATAAGTTGTAATTTATTACTATAGGAGTACACTAGTGGAATAATTAGGTTAACCTACACAACTCTAGGAGAATAGGAATATTGTTGTCAGGGTAGTACAATCGTGTAAAGAAATTTGTAAATGCTGAGATTTTTGCATGATTAAATAAACTTTAAGTATAATATGAAACCCTTATGTTTTTTATGACCTCAATAGAGACTCTGGAGTGTTATTTTTTCTATGTGTTAACTCTTCTTATTAGATTTTACTTTAGATATACCTTATTTCCATAAAACCAATTCCAATGAGGTTTTCCATCACTTGTTCAAACCAAAAGCTAGATGATAAATTTTACTTTTTCCAAAAATCCAGAGTAGTAACCTTAAAAATACACAATCATTTGAAATCTTCATTCTAGACTTAGAAACACTAGAATGGAGTTTTTCTTGATCCATAAAGTTAATTAGTTCTCTTTGGGAGATATAAAAATAATCGTAACCCATATATTATCATCATCATCTTTGTCACCCATCATCGTCATTGCCACAAATTGCCATTGCCAATTATTATTGTTGAGCTTTTTATCGAACTCTTCTACCTTCAAATTTATCATGAGAAAATCATGTTGCTTCACTTGATGATTGGCCCTATATTTATCATAAATAATTTAAAATTTCAAAAAATTTACAACCGAGCGGCGCCTAAATCTAAACCTTTATGAAAGGTTAGCAAAAAATGGATGAGTATATCTACAACTATATACAAGACAAGCATAAAGGCCTAGGCGTTGAGTGAGTTGACATATTTGTCCACTAGAGGCAGTATTAAATGGCCGAAAGGGACTATTACCCATCCACCCCTCATAAAATTCAAGAGAAAGACTGGGCATTGATTAAGGCCTTAAGGGTACGAATTTGTTAGTAAGAGGGCACAACAAACACGCTGGTTATGATTATTCATCCTGCTCCAAAAGGACAAAAAAAACCATTGTTTTGGATTTTGGATGGAAGGGCAGGAAAGGCAATGAGGTTATATTTTAATATCTTTGATATTTTGTTAGTACTGATAATTGAAGTAAGGAGGATGAAATCTTAATCTGTAGATGAATTATTAGCCAGGCAAAATTTTAAAAATAATATTTTTTTATAAATTTTATATTATATTATATGTAGGGGTGTAAATGAGCCGAATATGAGCGAGCCCAAGCTCAGCCCGTGTTCGGCTTGTTTATATTTCGAGCTCAAAAAAGTGTGTTCGTATTCAGCTCATTTGCTTAGCGAGTTGAACACGAGCTGTTCATGAACAAAAAGTCGTTTTGATAACTCTAATAACATAGCCATAAGTAGTTAAGGGTTGGGGCTAGTTTAAAAACTATTGTTTATATTAAAAAAAATTGATTCTAATTTAATAATGTTTATTCTATTTTTTTAATTAGTACTTTTAATTGATTATAAATCTTTGTAGCCTTGTAGTCAATTAAATTTTTTAAAAATACTACTCATCAATATATATATAATTGATGGGTGGTATTTCGAGCCAAAACGGGCCGAACACGAACAAACAAATCTTTGTTTGTTTTCGGTTTGTTAACTTAGCGAACGAGTTAATCACGAGCTACTTAACGAGCCAAACACGAGTTGTTCACGAATAACGAGCCATTTTGACAGCCCTAACTATATGTTATAAATATTATATTATAAAATTATAGAATTAAATATATTCCACTCCATTTTTTTTTTGAGACAGTATTTGTTTAATTATTCTTTTAAATTATTTAATTTAACAACTAAATTAAAATAAACACTATCCTTAAAAAAAAAAAAAGCTACCATGGGGCTCTATTCTACGACCACAAAGTTAGGAGTCTTTGCTCTGCCAACTGAGCTAACTTGGTCTTATCCTTGTAATATAATATTAATAAAATATAATTATTCTTAAAAAAAAATTAAATAAACATGCTAACGGGGCAAAATCGTCTCCTGATATGGCGATATTATTTATTTAGGATATTTTATTTTTTTAACGTCTATTTAAAATAATAAATTTATTAAAAAAAATTTATTTTTTAAAATTTTGTCTTATTAGCCATCATGTCATGGGCCGATAATGAAATTAATGGGCCTTCCCAGTTAGCACATTTTTCTCTGCTTGAAGTGATTTGTTGATCTGACCTGCTAAGATGACATGTTGACCTCTCAGCAATCATCCCTCTCGACCAACCAAATGCTATAGTGAAGATCATTGTTAAGGAATGGACATATTTACGTGTTCATTTATGGGTTGTTTGACATCCATATCACGAAATTATAATTTTACATTTTTTCTCTCTTTTTGCAGTATAATTCATATGAATAGATGTGCCTTCTTACCAAATGAAAAAGCTGGGAAAGAGAGGAGAACAAGAGGACTTATATTCCTCAAGGATCTTCACTCTTCATCTTTGTATGATTGGGTTTGTAACCGGAGCCATTATCACCATCATCTTCATCTTTCTTTTTTCTCAAATCTCCTCCGAAACCCAATTTCCTAGAAGTATTCAACATTCATAATTCTTTTTTATTATTACTATAAATATCGAAAGATTATCGAGAATGAAGTGAAATGTGTATGGCTTTAGGGGGTGCTTGATTTAGGTTGTGCTTGGGGTAGGGCAGCGGCGCAGCATGACGCCGCTATTCATCACTGTTTGGGGCGGAGGGGGAGGCACGGAACGTTTTAGGTACAAAGCGAGCCATAGGTTCAACCCCGCGGCCCTACTTTCTCCTTTGGCTTTTTCCATTGGTAACCTTTTCTTCCTCCGCCCCGAGACCTTCAGCTTTGATTAGTGTCATCGCATATTGGTTTGGAGAACCACAGACCAGACATTGTCAGTAGTTGGGGAGAACTCTTTGCTCTACCATCGTCATTCCCCTTAAAGTGAGGAGATTCTCTTATTTTATAATATGTATTATTATAATTAGAAAGAAATTACATAAAACTATACATTATTAATTTCCTATTTTACTTGTAATTTTATTTATTTTTTTTTCTTTAACACTATCGGTACACACTATTAAGTGAGTTGTATATCTGAACTTTTATTATATTTTAAAATAAATTTATGTTTTTGCAGTATCAAATATATGACTATCACAGTTCTATTTTAAACAGCTTTACTAAACAAATGTTGATCATTTTTCAGAAACAGCTGTTTCACAGTTATTTTCACTTAGTTGCAACAAACAGACAGTTAGTTCCCCGCAGCAGCTTCTCAAGACAGCGCAGTTGCAACTAAGAAGCCGCGGTTGCCCCAAACAAATTTTGGTTGGAAGTGCGAGTTTCAAAAGTGAGCACCGAACTGTGTAGAGTAAATTAAAAGTGTAAGTTTCAAAAGTTCAAAATTTTGGTTGGAAAAAAAAAAATCTAAATAATTTATAAAGTGAATTGAAATTCTTTTCCCACTTCATTTTTTAATTTGAATTTATTTTAATTCAAAATAAAAACAACAGATATAATCTTTTAAATTTACTTTACAATCAACTAAAAAACTTGGAGATTATTTGTTAAATATTATGAAATTAGATTTCATAAATGATAATACCCAGAAAAAAAAAATTAACTATGAAAAGTATCTCTGAAAAGTTCTACAAAAGATACAGTAGACAGAATAATCAACTATCCAATCATCAATAAATAAATAATAATAATACTAGAGAAATGCAGCAAATGCTAAACGAGATTAATAACTAAATATTAAGCGTGGTAATTTGATTAAACCTTTGATCAAACTCCAACAAAAGCAAGATAACTAGTTGTAGAACATGCTTAATCAGTTTGATTTGCTTTATTTCAATTTAACAAAACATTAAATCAAAGTAAAATGAAAACAAATCAATTTGGATAATATGCCAAGCTTAAATCAGATCAAAGCAACACAATTCACTTATTTTTTGGCCCCCAATGCTACCCTAGCTTTGGCAGATCAATCAAGCAAGCCAAACAAAAGGCAATGTAATACAATGCACAAACATATTTTGTTTTAGATATGAATGAAGAATATATTGTGGCATATTTCAGGTAAAGATCAAAGTATCACGCTTAAGATTTATAATTAGCCACCAATTATGTTAATTTGGTATATTCTAAACTTCCAATATTGTCTTATATCAAAGCCTTAATCATTGTCTTATATTTCTTTTAGAGAACTTGCAATGTTTTTGGAACATTTCAATATCTGACATAAACACCCGAAATGTTTCGTAAATAAATTTAAAATAAATCAGAAAATAAAATGTTTTGACAGGTAAAAATAAATCTTCAAACTGAAGTTATAATTTCCAATGCAGCACTAACAAGTTCATTTAAAATACGAACACAACACAGCACAAACATTCCACAAAAACTTGACATGGAGAAGAAACTAAACTCTAGCAATTCACATTACCTTCACCTAAATATACTCTCGCAAATAGGACTAAAATGTTTTAAGGGGACTGCTAGACTTTCTTTGGTATACTGGCCAAATCCATGGTAGCACCATACATCTTAACCAGAGCTTGTCCCCACCAGCCATGGCCATCATCCACCGTCGGCATCCTCACCTCGAGGAATGGTGACACAGCTTTTTTAGTACCAAGTAAAAACGCTCCTGCATAAACTCTCAGATTATTTGAAGCATCAATATCCATGCAGACACAGATCTCAGCAGAGCCCTTTGGCGCCGAAGGGATCCCAGTGATCTTGAAGTAACCCAATATGTTGTTCTCCTCTGCTTTCTTGCTCTCTCCTTCATATACTACAATTAGGGCCTCGCTCTGGTTGTCATGACTAGTAGTGAACAGCATTTCCTTCCTGGCAGGAACTGGTGTGTTCCTATGAATAATAGGAGCAAAACCATCTCCATCCACAAGGATACCGAGGCTCATGGGAGTCGCCTGAATGGTTAGCAAATCCAAATTACCTGACGGATCACTTGCTCCAGAAGCAATAGCTCCCTCCATAGCAGCACCACAGACAGCAGCCTCCAGTGGGTCAATTCCCTGGTATGAATCTCCCTTCTTACATAAACCAAGCACCAGGCTTCGAATCTTAGGAATGCTTGAACACCCACCAACTAATATCACATCAACCAAGTCTTCTGCGGTCAACTTGGCATCAAGTAGGCATTGAGCAATCAGCTTCTCACACTTCACAAACACCTCACGATTCGCCTCTTCGAACTCTGCACGGGTCAACGATCTAGATATTTTGTTCCCATCGCCCAAATCCACATTGATTTCAACACTAGTTTGGGAGGAAAGTTTATGAATTGCATTTTGGGCAGCAATTCTAAGCATTGCCATCGAATTGATCATCTCCAAACTATNGCCACTTCCCATGTTTTCATGCATGGTTTGCTGCTGCTGTTGTGCATATAAAAGTGCAACAGCAGTAGGCTCTGGCATCAACCTGAAGACATTTATGCCTGCCATTGCACAGGCCCGCTCAATTCTAGTAAGTTGAAACCTACTGAATGCGACTGGAATAGTAAGAACTGCATTTCGTATTGGCCTCTTAAGCTGCAGCTCCGCCATTGCTTTTAATTCCAGTAGGAAGATTGCAAGGACTTCTTCAGGTGTGACGGACCTCCAAACATTATTTACCAGTGCAGCAATGAATGGCCTGACACCAATGCCCAAAGTTTGTATCATGAAGGGGAGAGTTTTGCTGGCATTGACAACTGGGTCTGTATCAATTCTTCCAATTAACCGTTTCATGTTAAAAACTGCACTTCCAGATAGAATTTCTGAGTCGCCATGAGGAACTTCAGTGCTCACTCCTCCTGAAGGGATTTCATCCCTGAATAGGACACAAGAACGAATCAACTTTTGGTTTCTTGTGTTTCTCAGCAGTTCCACTCTTGAGCCATTCCAGATAGCAACAGTGCATTTAGATGTCCCAATATCTATACCAATCGCAAGCTCCGCGGGAAGCGGCTTAGGATTGTCATCAACACTTGTTTCACCGTCATACACGACCGTGTAAGTTTGGTCAGCCATTCTGCTTCTGTAAAAGAGACACAGATGAGATCCTTCATTTAAGTTCGAAAATGTAGAAAGTAGATAATTTTCTTAAGGCCAATGTAGCATCCATATCATATTGAAGTCTAAAAATGTGAAGCTCTATGTTTATTTGCAGACAATGGATTCAAGGTCAGCTAACGGAAAAACCATGTTCAAAGACTGCTAAAAAGATATCACCCAAAAGACATCATTTAATTAAAATGAAGTAATTTTCTGCGGCAGAAATTATTCACGCATGGTTAGGAGTAAAAATTAATCTGCGTATCCCTATTCTTCCAACCGTTATGAAAATGCTCTAAGTGATAAACAATCACACCACTAAAGATGATAAAGCATGATGACAAGTCTCACATTATTCAGTCATATCTAGGGTTGTAAACGAGCCGAGCTTGAGCGAGCTGAGCCTCGGCCTGAGTTTCGCTCGTTCCAATTTGGCTCGTTCGAAATAGCTCGTGAACAATGTGTTCATGTTCGACTCGAATAACATATTCATGTTCGTGTTCAGCTCAAAATCGGCTCGGTAAAATATAAAATGCCGCGAAATCGAGATATACAGAATTTTTATAACACCCAGGCAGAATTATAGAGATATACAGAATTTTTAAAGATAAAATTTCAATGTGGGATTAAGATGGTTAGGAGCACTTTTCTGCATGTCACAATAAATTGTTAAATTATATGCACAATAATAAAGTATATGCATCGGATTCTATGCATGGGATAGGCTGGATTTACAGGAATATTTACATGAATACCACTCCAATGTTATTCTTTTACATATCCAACACCTAAACTTGTATTTTTTTATAAATATGTGACTCAAATAATTTTTTAAAATAAAGAAAAAATTAGCATTAATACATATAAAAATTAATATAAAAATATATAAATAAATATTATTATTTATTTATTTAATTATTTCGAGTCAAGCAAGCCGAACATGAACAAACAAATATTTATTTGTGTTCGACTCATTTATAAATCGAGCCCAAAAATATTTGTATTATTAATTGAATATATTATTATTACATAATTTAGATCATATTTAATTAATTTTTATATTTATTTCGTCATCCACTTCAACCCCCAGTTCAACTCGGTCGAACCAATGAACTTTGAACTTCTCCTTTTTTCCAATTTGATGTCAGATCCGGTTTTCACAACCTTAGTTCATACATTTGAATTTGGATTTCTTGATTAGGACCATATCTTAAATACATACATAGCCATTCAACAAGTATAGCACATACATTAAGCTCGACATACATGAATCGCCCCATTTTGACTTTCTTGGTATCACAACTACAAGTGATACTTCTCTAAATTTTGTGCCCATGTTAGTCCAATCTTGGCCATTGGTTGATCGTGTGCATGCTATGTCGAAATTTATATTTTTACACACACACAGACAGATCTATATATATATATATATATATATATATATATATATATATATATATATATATGTTCATTTTAAAAAAAACTCAAGAGCAAATATATTAGGAAGGAAAGGTACAGATAAGTTGGATGAGAGAGCCCAAGCTGGAACTCTAAGCACCTGGTATACAACATACACCAAGGTCCCAAAAAATACATGTATACCCATAAAAGAAAATTATAACCTAGGAAAAGAGAGGACATAAGTATTCTCCATTTTTTTCATTAGATTTCAAGCAAATGTGTTCTATTTATTTTAAATTAAACTTCCTTTTAACAAGGGGGTGTAAATGATTCACGTTTTATATTTAGTTCATGTGATATTAATCATATATGAATTTGATTCGTGTAAAAGAATATTAATGAAATATATATTTGTGTTTAGCTTATTTTGATCTGATCAAGTTTTATGCAGCTTTATGTTCCCCTTGAATTTAAAAAAATAAAGGTCTAATATGGCTCTAAGTGGTTGTCTTGCAACTTCAATTCTAAATCAAGTAGATTCAAAATTAATAAATCATGAAAGGATTAAATCCCAAGAATTATTTGACAATGGATTAATAAATCTAATTAAATCCTATCAAACAGTTTCACAACTTGTGCTATAGTTTGAAAACATAAAANCTCAGGACACCTAAAACAAAATTAAATAATAGAATTATTTCTTGTACAAAAAAAGAAGGTATTATTGATTCCTATAAGAATCTTTATAAAAAAAATATTCAAAAGGGGCCAATATAACAACAAAACCCGGATTGCAATCTAAAATTTATTATAAGATCAAATTAGCAGTAAAAACATTCAATTTCTATGCTCATATTTTTCTATTAAGGTGAGCATACCCACAAAATTTGAGGCACAGATATAACAATCTTTACCTTAACATGAATTCTCCAAAAAATATATATATCTTCTATCTTCAGCAAGTCATTCTCCGTCTCTTTATTAAAAAAATAAAAACAACTAACGATCAGCAATGAATACCAAATCTAAGCAATGTTTTAAACTTGATAATTGAAAGTGTCTTAGTCATCATATCTACAAGCATATAATGGTTATCAATCTTGTTCAAAATAATATAAACACGAACAATAACTTCATGAATGAAATGATAACAAACCTAAATGCGCTTCTCTCATGAAACAATCGATGTTTGGTGAGACAGCAAATTACCACACATCATTGTGATAATCTTCAAGTCTTCAAGAAGCTCTCCAAATAAAGCTCTCAACCAAAAATGCTTCCTTACAAGCTTCAACAATTACCAAGTACTCAACTTCAATTATAGACAATGTCATTTTGGTCTGCAATGTGAGATTCTAGCTAATAGGAAAACCACCAATGATAAATATAAATTTTGCAATTGATCTCTCCTACCAAGATCTCCATCAAACTTGAATCAACATAGTCGATGATTATATTTGTAATCCTCTTAAACTGTAAGCAAATATCTTTTGCTCCACACATGTACTTGAGGATCGGCCTTATTGTTTTCCAATGCTTCTTACTCAAACTCCTTTAGGTTGTAGCAATCTTAAGAATATAAGTATTTAATAAATAGTTGATAACTCACGATAACTTAAAATTAATACTTTCAACAAATTTTTTGATAAAAAAGGAACATAAGATAAGCTATTTATAGAAGTCAGGATCAGATTAGGAAAGATAATTACATTTATAACTAATTCTTTTAAACTAGTGTATTTTTCTTATTAGTTACTATTTTGATTTGTTTAATGATGAATTTTATTAATTAGCAACTTAAATTGAATTTATTGTTTGACCATCTATTCCTGCCTTTGTAACTCCAAATCTCTCGGTCAGGTTGTAACAAAAAATAGATAAAGTTGGATAGCATGGGTACTTCCAATTAAAAAAAAAAAAAATTGTCAAGCAGATAGGATATGTGACCAACCAAAAATTTTTATCGGTCAGGCAAGAAGGTGCATCGATCAAGCAGAACTTAAGGTGTCATTAGGGGATGGCCAATTTAGAGAACAACATAAGCCATTAAAAGACCAAAATGAAGGAGAGTAAAGGATCAACTAGGGCCCTGATAAACCTGACAAGTGTCAAAAAATATTTTAAAAAGAGCCTCAGATCAGCTAATGTCATGTTTTGTAATCAAAAAATAAATATGGTTTCATTGAGTTCTGACCCAACTAATCTAGTTTCTAGCTTTGAATCAGAGTCGATGATGCTCCTTTCAGTCAATTAAACAATTAAGGGAGTCAAATCCACCAGCTAACCAAGTTATAAAGAGGTCCTCTAAAGAAACTTAGGTGCTAGCTAAGCAAATTAAAAGCTAGAATGAACATCCTAAGACCAAGCCTTCATGGTCTGGATATCCAAGACAAGAATTAGAATAAGAGAGATATCTCGAAGGTTCAAAATAAAGGTCAGCGCCTATGAGGAAAAGATCGAATCACCAGTTTTTTAAAAACTATAATATTTTTCCCACGAATACCTCACAATATTCTCAATTCCGCAAGCAATAACAACATCCATGGAATCCTTGAACAAGAACGCAAATGACCAGTAAGCATTTTTTCCACCAGCAAGCTCGCACATTCTATATTAACTGGAATAGAAGAAAAGAAAAATACCAGAATCAACCAATTCGGGGAACAAGTAAATAGCACAGGAATACAAAGCATAGATACCCGACTCGAGCACAAGTCATTATTACTGCCCTAACTCATTCATTGTTCCTAATTAATGAGCTTCAAATCGCTTCAAACACAAAATTCCGCATCCTTGATCTAGTAGTCCACAAACAACCAAGAAGAAAATCAAGAACGCTAATGCCTTCACAAAGCAAATCACAAAAAAGAATCCAAAATGTGAAACACCAGAGCTAAAATGTATTTTCAAATAAAATATTACTTACAGCACAACATTCAGAAACCGATATAAGAGATTGAAGAAGCTGGCGAAAGAAAGAAGGAAATCAAAGCTTACCTGAAAGGTTTAGTTGCTCGATGGAAGCGCGAGAGGTTTAGGGTTCGAGATAAACAGTGACGAATTCAATCGAAAGGGAGCACAGATTATGTCAACAAAATAGAGGAGCGGCAAGAAAGTGATCGAAGTTCTGAGAGATCGCGAGGGCCTTCTCGAGCCTTCGCGGGTAGCCAGTTAAGAATAGTCTGGTGCGAGCGCAATTGATTCAGCCAAATCCCGAGTGCTGAGAAAACACCAAAACAGCCATTAGGTCCAATGATCAAATTGGAGAAAATTGGGAGATATACGGATTTATTGAGAATAAAATTGAGAACATTTTCATCATGTACACGACATAGGGTTTATCAAGTTTGGGCATTTGCATATATTCCACCTAAATCTATTTATTTACATATTAATCACCTAAAATTCACTTTTTCTTTATATTTATACCATTCAAACATTATATATCAGATCAATTACATCACAATTTAAATTTACATTATGAAATACACCTTTTCATGGATAGTTAACATGAAATGTATGTAAAAATTGAATTTTTGATGTTAGACATATAAACACATTTGAATTGAGTCATATTATGTGTGTATGTAGTTTTTTTTTGTTTACACAACTACCGCGGTTACATTTAGCAATAAACTTGGTATTCTTAAGGTATTGAACCAAGTTACCATTGCAAATAGAATTAATGTGATGAAAGGGGCAGAGATGTGAGAGGAGATAATCCAATTAACATTAGAGATAATAGGATAAAGCTTAGTATTCTGAAGGTTTTATACCAAGCTAAAATTAAATCCACAAAATCCTCATATAAAAAAGCACCAAAAAATTAGGGATCATAAAAAGAAAATAGATGACCGCTAGTAGACACCTAAAATTAAGCAATTATTAAGACAAGATTAATGTAGAAATAGAAGATTGAAATTAAATCAAATGGAACTGTAATGATCACAACACCACTTAGCAACAAAGGAATCAAAATTAGAAAGTCTCCAAATGAGTTTAGTCTTGAACATGATGTTAATAGTGTCTAAAGAAAGAAAATCGTGCTAAGGTAAGGTTATGGTATTCCATACAATAATATTTATTCTCTCTTCATTATCATTATGTTGTAAAAAATTATCAAATAAAGTGATTATCTTTTTCTTAGACCTTTAGGCAATCTAGTGAAATGAAACCATTAATAAAAATAGTATTTAATAAGTTGAAGCTTATTACTAACATATAAGAACTTATGTTTCTAACCAGCTAAACAAACATAATGTTAGTCAAGAATTGTATTAAAATCCACTGCGTTAAGCTTAGAAAGTTTAATGGAAACACTAAATTAATTGCAAGACAAATATTTAAGTGAGAGGCCGTTAATTTGACTGATATTATATTGAATATCAAAGCTCACAGATTTTGAAAAATATATAAAAAATTGAATAATATTAACATGAAGATAAGAAACCTTGTTAAATTATTGAGAATTAAAGACAAACAATTGGAAGAAGAAATCTCGGATTTTTAAAAAATGATTAGATCATCACCATATATTAAATGAGAAACTTTACCATTTTCCTAATTAAAACCATTAAAATGATGATATAATTATTAACCTCATAAAAAGAGATAAATCATCCATAATAATAACAACATAGGAAGAAAGAGAACAATCTTACCTTAAACTGGAGGTAGAAGGAATGATACATTTTAACTTGCTATTAATGATGGTAGAAAAACAAACATCAATCATGCAAGCTTTATTTCAATTAACAAAAAGACGAGGAATGCCCATACACTCCATCTAATCATTAAGAACTAATTGATTAACTTTATCAGAAGCTTTTGTTAAATCAATTTTGGAGCAAACCCTCTTAGTGAAGGTATTAGAATCGAAATAAAATAAAATTTAATTAGCCAAAATAATATTATCATCAATATCACAACATTTAATAAAAGCAGCTTGAGATTGATGAATCTTATTAGAAATAGTGAGTTTGAGATGATTAGCTAGAAGAATTGTAATAACTTTATAAATAGTGTTACATAAAGAAATTAGCATAAATTCATTAAAATTATTAGCACGAGGCTTTTTAAGAATAACCATAATGGTAGAGTGTGTCATTCTGTAAGGTACCTTAGCAACAGAAACAATAAGTCTTTATCCCACTAAGTGAGGTCAGCTACATGAACCCTTTTTTTTTCTTCATTGTGTCATATTGAGTGTCATATTTTCATTTAATTCTAATAAATTAAGATCATTTTTTATACAACATACCCAAATATTTTTAGGTCTTCCTCTATCTTTATTAGCACAA
The DNA here is from genome assembly GCA_002079205.1 of Phalaenopsis hybrid cultivar. Lineage (NCBI taxonomy): Eukaryota > Viridiplantae > Streptophyta > Magnoliopsida > Asparagales > Orchidaceae > Phalaenopsis > Phalaenopsis hybrid cultivar. Next base: position 88,182 of record JXCR01149048.1, read on the forward strand.
CCCGAGCCAAAACATATACTCTCTTAATCTGATCATCAGATGGTCGACGTTTAATGTGACCAAACCATCCAAGATATTTAATTTCTTTTCTTTAAATAGATTCTTGCAAGTAGCTCTACAAGTTTTGACTATTAATCCCCTTAACATTCCAACCATTACATTAAGAATAATCTTTAAAAGAAAATATTTATGAGGTTAGCTATCTTTCAACCTACCTTTCTTAAATTTTGGAGTAGAAATGTGAGGGATAGAAGGAATAACATTTTCAATATTAGAGATCATTTGATAAGATACAAAATTTAAATTTACATTTTGAGAAATGAATTTTTGAATAGCATGAGAAATAACAATAATATAATTCATTTAAATTGTGTTCTCTATTAGTAGAATTAAAACATAAAGCTTGTAAAACATCACAATTTTCTCCGGTAAACTCAAAATTATTGGAAGAACTATTAACAACAATATTTAAGTCGTGAACAATTATAGGATTGGGAGGAATAGCAGTAGGATCAGAGATAAATATAGGATTAGAAGGAAGATTAAATCAAATAACATTTTTCGTAGGCATAGTGGGGGTTTATTGATACGTCTATGGGATCTTTGCACTTGATTGTGCTTATCCTACTTCTTCCTCAAAAAACCAAAGCAATAATAAGAGGGCCATTGTCTTAAGTTTGGGCAAGAAGAAGGATCATTAGAAAGAATAGAACAAGATTTATAGGGAATATATCTTCATTCATAAGTAACATGCAACATAATATCTTATCCTTTAACCTCTAAAAAAATTGAAATATGATGGTGAAAATTTATCTTTAGATTTTTCTAGGTTTATAGTTGATTAGTGGCTGATTATCGACTGATTTTTTTTTATCAATTATTTTTGTGGGTTTATTTTTCAGTCAATTTTCAACCGATATTTTTTTAGTTGAAAAATTAATCAACAAAAATTACATACTGAAAAATTAATCGGTAATCAGCTAGAAACTCTTTTCATCTAAAATTAATCGATGTTTTTTCTTGTTAACATATGTTTTGAGAAAAACTTGTTTTATTTTTATTGTCTTTTTGCAGAATGAGGCATCATAATATATATATATATAACAGGTGGTATTGATAATTATTCCTAATGATGTTTCCCCGTGACAATTCATCCTCAATAATTCCTTTGTTAGCCCGATTGGTGCTTCGACGAGTAGAGACCTGGCTTGGGAGTTTAGTATTGAGTTTACCACTTCATTTGTGTCATCTCGTTTAATCAATATTGCTTGATAGTTTGAATGAATTGCTCTGTCAGGTCACTCGATAGAACTTACTTGATTGGATTGATTATGCCTAACGGTAACTTCAGCTTGAGAATCTATCTAATTCTCCTTATGAATTAGACTAGTGAACTTTTGGCCGTATAATTTATGTACGAGTATATGAAAAGAAGAAACTCCTTGTGCGCCTCTTTCACTCCTATGTATTTAAATAGGATTTTAGCTTTGCTATTTTAGATTGTCGAGCTTTTTTTTTATTGGAAATGTGAGGTGAAATAATTTTATGATAAATGGAGGATTCTTCTCGCCTTTGTAAGTTGAGACGCTGCCAGAGAGTTTCTCTCGCCAGGATAGACATCACTTTGTGTATATAAATTTTCTTTATGAGAACAACATATGAAAAAATTATATCGATACAGACAATATTACGTGTACAGCGTGAATGTAAAACTAAATCCGAACAGACAAAAAATATAACAAGTATAATGTTGTATTCGTGGTATATGTTGTACATGTTGCACACGTACTAGTTATACTCGTTGTCTTTTGTGGGTGTTAAAATGCATCAGGACTCCGCACGTAATGTTCTATTTTATTGTTGGTAATATTAACCTATTAATTAAAAGTTTGTTGTTTCAATCAAGGGATTTTGGGTTTAAAATATTACATATGCATATAAGCTAAAAAAAAAAAGAGAATTTGATTGCTTCAAGAGCAATTTAAAGAGATTATGTTGATACTAGATTTTTTGTTAATATGAATACACNTCTTTGATTTATCTTTTCTCGTCTTATTCTTACTTTGAGAATATAATTAGCATTATCCTTAACAGTGCATATTTTAAAAAATAGTCATCATAACGTCTGTCGTGTCATATGTTTATGCTCGCTCAATCTTTGAGATGGTATGGCATAGATTAATTTGCCTTCAGAGCGAGTTGTTCTCGTCAAATGAGTCAATCTCTTGGGTTGTAAGGCAAATAAAATTTTTTTGACAAGTAGAAGGTTAACATCATCCAAGTTTCACTCTCATAGACGAGCTATCGAGCATAATTTGTTGATTGAGTTAGTTGAAATAGTGTAGTCTAGTTGGTGTGATGAGTTCTCTAGAATTTCATCCCCGGTTATTGTCTTTTCAACACAATAAAATAGTTGGTGATTAACAGCTTGTCAACTCAGCAGTTTTTTGTCTCACTCCCCCATATTTAAGAATAATTAGTAAGTTATCCATAGGAAAGGAAATTTCTAGAGAAGACCAGAATGTGAAGAGCAATCCAAAAATCATCCAAGATTTTCAAGTATTTAAGTGTTGCAATGACTCTTTTTTAGTGAAGTGCTTTCTCCAATTCCTCTCTCTACTCTTCTTCCAAGAGTATTTTGTGTTTTCAAGTTTCAAACGTTATGAGAGTTAGATTAATTTAGCGTCAAAAAAAAAGTGTTGAAGCCGTACGAATAACTTGAAATAAATTAATCCGTAAAATTATGATCAACACCTTATTGACTTGAAAGTGTAACTTGCAAGGCAACTCTGGCATGCCAACCTAGAAATATTTATTTATTTATGGAGAAGGACAGCTATGGCTATATCTTGATCATTGCACCATATACGACCCATGACATATCGTACGACCTTATCTCATTATGGATAAGGAAGAAAAATCCATATATAATTTATACAAGTTTTGGCTGGTTCAACACCCGCAAGTCTATCCTAACGCATGTGGCTGGAAAGAGCCCGCGAGCCTATTCTCACCGCATAGTTTCCACGTCCGCTAGAATAATAAATGTTGCTGAAAAAACAAAACACATGCGTTTTCGAGTGGCGACGGGCTGGCTGCAAGAGGCCTACGTCCAACGGAACGTCCCTGATATTAAATAATAATTTGATTTGTTTGAAGATGAATAGACTATGTAATTGATTAATTATTTCTTTTACATTATATTAATCTAAGAAAATTAATAATGATCTCATTTTAATTAAAATATTCCTTTACGAATTTTCTCATCAGACGTATGAAGGGCCTTCGCCTGATATCCTGAAAATGATATCAAGAAGGCACTCTTCGAATTCATTTACCATAATTTTTGGTCTTTGGTAGTTGTGATTGGAAGAAGAGCTGAATGTTTCATCAAGCTAGGGACGGATTTGGGCTAGCAGGTTAAGTTTGGGTTCGAGTCTTGGTTTTTCAACCGTTTATTACTTTCCAAGAGCACTTCATCGTATTGTTATATGATATTCATCTCTTTCTGCTTCTGAATCCTCTTGATGACTTAGTAGCACTTCAATTTTTTTTTGCTCCCATTTTCTTTCATAACTGATCTTCAAATTCATTAAAATTTGGTAATTCCTTTTTTTGTGGAGGCCACCATGTTGATGCTTCATTAAACACGATATTTTGTGATATGTAACATAGACCAAAGGTTGACCATAAATGACTTTCCACTCTTTCTTTTGGTTCTCGTATCCAATCTTTCTTTTGGTTCTTGTATCCAACAAATATATAATAAAAGCATTTTTTATCAAACTTGCTACCTAAATGACTTAGCACAAACACATACCACACATAACTGAACACTTAAATGATTAATCGTAGGTTTGATTCCCCATAATTTATCATAGGGTAGAACAAATCTGAGTTTTGCTTCCTCTGATTATTAACTCCCATTATTATTACTCAATTCATCATTGATTCACCTTGGTGCAACATTTCTTTTGGATTTATATTTCCTCTTATTGAAAAGCACTTCACCTTCACTTATGTGTGAGATTCTACCCACTTATTTTGCCAATGCTTCTAGTCAAACAAGTAGCTTTTCAAAATCTATAAGACAATGGAAAACTAAACAATCTTATGTTGCAACAACAAGGTCTCTATACTCATATCTAAATCAATGAATGATTTTTCTTCTCATTTTAGGTTTCTCAATACAATTTGTTGGGTTCAAAATTTCCATGGAATAGTGATTTCACCTTTGTGAAATATTGATTGATTGTCATATCAACTTGCTTGATGACTAATAACTCATTCAACAAAAGTTATAATTTTTTTATCATTTCTCCTTGAGAAATGAGCCTTAAATGTGTCTCATGTTTTTTTGGGTGTCTATGTTTTGATCACGCTCTTTAAAGATTTTTTGTCAACTGTTCTCCTCAAGGAAAACTTTATTTTGACTATTTTAATGTATCATTTGCCTAATGCATCATTGTATCCTTCCACTAGGTTAATTATTTCACCATGAACAACGACCTTCCAAAGGTCTTATCCTTACAAATAGGACACCATGTGTGTTGCCTAGGTATTGTAGTTTTGATTGTTGATTTTCTTAATTCATTCAACGATTTGAGCATCACTCATAGTGTTGGCAGTACCTCAACATCATTAAACAAGCTTATCTAAGATAAGAAACATTTAAAGTCACAAACACTGCATGACTCAAAGAAACTCACATAATGACAATCTCAACAAATCGTTTTGGAGGTAGACGTCAAATAAAACAATAACCACGAGGCATAGACAAATTTTTTAGAGACCCAACAAACACGTCTCTAATATCAAATTAAAGATAACAAAACTACAAAATTGAAAAAGGAGATTACATGACTAGATATTTAGAAACACATACTTTCTCACCATACTCACAAAACTACAAAATTGCAACACTATAGAACTCTCTTGAGAACACTTTCTTTTATTCTTCTACTTCTTCTTTTCCCACACACAACTTTAATGGGAGTAAGAGTAATTATAGTTGCCCCATGAAGCTTGAAAAATCTCTTCACTTTAAGAAGCTTCAATGAACTCTTCACTCAAAGAAGCTTTAAAAAATTATCCACTCTAAATAGTCTAAAGAAATTGAGCATGATCTTGGCCTTGGATTTTTAAATTGAGCTGGTGTTGAATCTTTAACAACTCATTCATGTTAGGAGATATTTAGACACTAATAACAGTTATTAGGAAACTCCTATTTTTTTATAAGAAAATGTCTCAATCAACAACACATATAATAAATATTCAAAGCGGGAAATCCCTTAAGTAAAATGAAGTCAAACTCTTAAAAATTTAGATGCATTTTGGTGTAACGATGATATTTCAATGGAAACCTCAAAGTTAATTGTGCTCATAATAGAGCACACCTAAGACAGGTGACCTTTTGAGAAGTTACACTAACAGGGTAAAATCATGCAGCCATTTGGCCAAAGTGAACAGTATCTTGATGGGTGAGAGTTAGAGCCATCACAAATGATACTAAAGCAGTACACTGGTTGGAAGATGAGAATCAAGTGTCATACAAAGTGTTATGCCATGGGAGCCACCTTTGTAGAGGCAACCTCTAGAATTATATCTGCTTGGTGGATGATTTTGGGTAAGTAAACGAACGAGTGCGTCATCTACTTAAGTGGGGGATATTATGAAACCCCTTAAGTAGAATGGAGCCAAACTCTTAAAAATCGAAGAGTCTTTTAGCGTAAAGGTAAAATTTTAATAGAAACTCCAAAGTTAAGTGTGCTAATGTTGAAGCACTTATGGGATGGGTGACCACCTCCGAGGTTGCACTAATCAGGCATAATCAACAAGTCATTAGGTCAGAGCTGACAATACCGTGATGAGTGAGAGTTTAAGCGGTCACAAAAGGTATCAAAGCATCACAGCTATCTGATGATAGAAATATCTGCATGGTTGATAACGTTGTAATCGAGTCGAGCTGAGTATATCATAGTTTGAACTTTGCTTGATACAATTATAAGGTGTTCATGTTCGGCTTGAGCTTGCATTGGGTTTTCATATATTGTTCAAGCTTGACTTGAACGAGCTAATAAATGAGCAATATCAAGATTTCATATAAAAAAAATATAAACTTTATAAATCTAAATAAATAAACAATTAAATAAATCATATAACATTTATTTGATATAAACAAATAAACTAATTCAGATGTCATATAGTGCCTATAATAGATAAATTCTCATAAAAATTAATTCTAATATATCGAAAAAATATTAAACAAGAGCAAAAGAAGATTTAAATGAGCTAGTATTACAAAGTAACTCCTAATATGAAATTATTCATTAATTAGTGAAATAATTGAGAAAAATTAAAGGCAATCTGATGAGGCATAATAAAAAATAATGAACAAAAGTGATGTTCACTTTTAGAATTTCATCATGTTAATTTTCAAATAGTAATAATTAATAATAAAATAAATACATCATTAAGAAGTAATATAAAAATATTATTGGCATTACAATATATTACTATTAAATTTATAACTAAATAAATTATGACAAATCAAATTTTATTTAAATAATATATCATATATGAAACTAGTTATACTCGAGCTTCATATCGAGTGTTTAACAAGCTGCTTGTTGAGCAATAAACTAGTTTATTTATGAACATAAATGAACAAGTTCGTTTATGTCCATGTTTAGTTTATTTATAACTCGAGTTTTAAAAAATTGTTCAAGCTTTCTATTTATTAATTTGAATATCCAGCCTTAATTGAGTCGAGTTTGAGTTGTTCATCAAATGCATTGGTTCATTTACAACCCTAATGGTGGATAATTTTGGGCTACAAAAACTTACGAAAACATCAGTTACTTATGTGAGGGAGATTGTAAAGCCCCACAAGTATAATGAATTTAAACTCCAAACACATAGAAGCCTTTTATTGCAATAGTAGAATTTTCATAAAAAAGTTCAAAGCTAAACATGCTCATGCTGAAATACTCTTCGGATGAGTAACCTCTTTACAAATTAAATAAATGAGGTAAAATCATAAGGCATTAGTTTAGAGTTGATGGGGGAGAGTGTAAGCTGTCACACAAAACAATCACAAAAAGAGTAAAAGTGTACCTCAAGTGATTTGATTGATAGTTAATAATCATAATAATAATAAATAATTAAAAAAATGACTGATTTGATTGATGGTCAGACTTCATTTTTAAAACATGTTTTGCTCATGATGAATTCCCAAATAGAAGGTTTTCCTGATTTAGGTTCACAATCAAAATTAGGGCTGATAAAAAGGGTCAATCTCGCTTAACCTAAATTTATGCTAGTGAGGTCGGTGCTGAGTCACAGTCGCTCTTATTCAAATCCTGCTAAGCATCTTTCGAGGACAACCAACATAAATGTTTCAGTTCTAAGGTAGACCTAAATTAAGCCGTTAATTACCTCTCAACCCAACCCAACCTATTCAAATCGTCGCACGTCGCACAACACGTTATTCATGAGTTTTAATCCAAATAATTAATAAAAGTTCATATCTTGCACTTTCTTTATAAATTCCAAGCTCTTCTCCTCATTCTTTTCACCTCAAACTAATCTTCCCTGCTGCTTAAAAATTCCTTCTCCTATACCAATGGCGCTCTGCTGCAACGTCTCCCCATTCGACTGCCTTCTCATCGGTAAGCCTCTGCTCCTTCCTCCCCCCATTAAATTCCAAGAAGAATTAAATCACGTTAATTAATCCTATTCAGATCTGGATGACACTCTCTACTCGCCGAACCTCGGCATTTCACAAGCCTTGAGGAAGAACATTGATGGTAGGACCAAACATCCCCTGCTTCACTCCAATCCATCATCTCTCCAATAGTTGATGTCTCTCTTCCTTACAAACTTTCTATTATTCTCTCCGCAGATTTTCTTGCAATAAAGTGCGGATTGCCTGCAGAACAAGCTTCATCCCTTCGCATCGAGCTCTTCATAAAATATGGCAGCTCCCTCGCCGGCCTTTTGGTCAGTCTTCTCTTCCCCTGCCTTCATCTTCTTCTCAAAAAATTCAAAAAGTTTCAATTTTTATGATCCTCGTTCTTCAGGCTCTCGGTTACAAAGTGCACCCAGATGAGTACCACAGGTCCATACCATCACCGATCAAATTATATAAAATTTTCTAATCAATGTCTTCGGTTGAGAAATCTAAATAAACCTCTTTTCTCCTCTCTGAACGCTTTCAGTTTCGTGCACGGCTTGTTACCGTATGACAACATCCGACCGGACTCGCAGCTCCGAGAGCTCCTGCTGAGCATTCCGCAGACCAAAATCGTGACAATCTTACTTTAACATAATTCATATATGCACGTCTAGATCTTCTCCAAGCCGTTTATTTTGCTGATTATCTATGATAAAATACAGATATTTACGAATTCGGATCGGAAGCACGCAAGCAGAGTTTTGGAGAGGCTCGGCATTGAGGAGGAATGCTTCCACAAAATTATCTGCTTCGAGACCCTCAATCCAGAGCTTTTTGACACCACGCCGGAGCCGGCAACTGTCTGCCAGCCGCCGGTGGTGGTTCTCAAGCCCTTAATCGCCGCCGTTGAGGCGGCTGTTCACATCGCCGGCTTCGAGCCTCGCCGCACGGTATAATGAATTAAACAAAATTAAATCAGAAAAAAAAAGGCAATAATACCTTGATCAGAATAAAAATTAGAATTTTTAAACTGATTTTGAGATGGATGAATATAAATAATAAAATTTAAAAAATTGATGATAATTTTCATTGATTTAGAATCAAATTACATTTAAAACCATACACTCATCAAGCTTTTCACTTTGTAATTTACAGTTGTTTCTGGACGACAGCGAGAAGAANCAAAAAAAGCAATACTACCTTGATCAGAATAAAAATTAGAATTTTTAAACTGATTTTGAGACGGATGAATATAAATAATAAAATTTATAAAATTGATGATAATTTTCATTTATTTAGAATCAAATTATATTTAAAACCATACACTCATCAAGCTTTTCACTTTGTAATTTACAGTTGTTTCTGGACGACAGCGAGAAGAACATAGCAGCAGGAAAAGCTTTGGGTCTCTGCACGGCCCTGGTAAGCACTATATTTTGAAATGAATAATTCACTCCAAAACTGTTATTTTGCATTATAAAAATAAAAAATTGCATTTTCTTAAGTTGCATTTTTTCTAATTACTTAAGAGGCATTTACATATATACCAACCAATTCCCATTTATTTACTCATCTAATACAATGATTGGAAATAAACTGACTTCTTACATCTATAAACCTCAAATCTTTTTCATCACATAAAAATATTAATATTGTAACTTTAAAATATAAAATACATATTTTCATATATTAAATAAGGTGATATATATCTAAAAATTGAAATTTAGGTGTTAGATATGTAAATTCGCAGGAATTGAGTGGTATTTATGTAAATCTTTCAATATTTAATTCACCCCCTTTGTAGCTTAAACCATTACAAATTATATTTATATCATAATATGTCCAGTTTGGCAATGCTATCTACTATATTTGCTCTGATTAGAAAAATGTTTTGTTCGGGAGAAATAGCAGTAAAGCCAAATGAATTTATTAAATTCTAAAAAATAAACATAATTTACAACGACTGAATTAACATTTAGTGCGTTTACTTAAAATTGTTTTTGAAATTAATAATTATAAAATGTGTACCTATGCATTAATGAATAAAAACGACTGAATTAACATTTAGTGCGTTTACTTAAAATAGTTATTGAAATTAAAAATTATAAAATTTGTACCTATAATAAATAAAAATAAAAATAAAAATTTTGATGACAATAACAATAATATTTTTCAATGAAGAAAGAAACTTTATAGCATTAATTCATCATATATATATATATACACTGCGTACGCAAATCAGTCGGTCGGGCATCTGCTTGTCAGTCGTAAGTCCCCTTTAGCTCATATAATAGCCTTCGGTCATTCCTTTGTGAGAGAGAGAGAGAGAGAGAGAGAGAGAGAGAGAGAGAGANGTGATTTTATATTAAATATTAAAATTGAATGCTGTTTTAAATTAAAATACTTTTTAGACAGCTTATTGTTTGGTTTTTTAATGGAAATTGAATATTGATTTTTTTTGACGTCATACCAATTATAAGTTTATATATCATTTTCAGATCGATAGGTGCTCTCCTGTCAGAAATTTGTAAAAGGTTTTTGCTCTGCCTAATTCACAACCTAATTAAAATAAATCTAAAAACAGGTGTCATGGGAGATAATTTGAGAGCCCGAACTCTAACCCATTAAAGTATTGTCTGCATTGGCCAAATCATTTCATAATTTTGTCTCGTTAGTGTAACTCTCTAGGAAGTCGCCCATCTAAGATTGCTCCAGCACGAACGTGCTTAACTCTGACGTTCCATTTGAATTTCACGGTTACACCAAAATGCATCTCGATATTTATGAGTTCAGCTTCAATCTACTTAAGGGATTTCACAATCTCTGCCACTTAACCACCTTACATCCTCGTCACTACTATTCTCTACCCAAATTCATCCGCTAGGCAGGTGGAATTATAGACTTGTCCCCTACCTATTCAAGTGGTGGCTCCCACCATATAACAATTTGTTCCATCCAGAGTTCAAGAGATGACTCTCATTGTGTAGCACTTTGTTCTATATCGCATTTAGCTCCAATTATGATGCTCTAATTCTTTTTATGACAGTCCAAACTCTCACCCATCAAGCTCTTATCCGCTTTGGTCAAATGGCTTCAAGATTTTGCCTCGTTAGTTTAACTTTCCAAGAGGTCACGAGAATTGCTCCAGTGTGAGCACATTTAACTTTGTTGCTTTTTATTGAAATTCCACAGTTACTTCAAAAGTCACCTTAATATTTAAGAATTCGGCTTTAATCTAGTTATTCGGTTTCACAGACATTGAGCTAATTTAAAGAAGAAAAAAAATGCCACTATCTTAAGAATTAAGAGCATTACTATTATTATTACTTTCATCCTGAAAACTCAAGATTGATCTCTAAATTTTCATAAAGGTGGGAAGAAGCACTAAGACGAAGGAAGCAGACTACGCCATCCAAAGCATAATGAGTCTGAGACAAACAATACCACAGATTTGGGAAGAAGAGAAGGCGAAGAAGACAGGCCTGAAAGTGAGAAACGAATTGGATGCCATCAGGCCAATCACAGCACCCATCCAAGCATAATCAGATGCCGACAATTAATACAAGCTGTCGATAGATTATCACTCTACGTTGTTGATGGCGTCCTTATCATGCCATCGTTATCTATACGTTGTCGCTCTGCTTTTGAAATTTTTTCTTTGTACAATAATAAGATTTGTGCACAGTGTTGTGATCGCTGACTGGGTTGTGATAAATGACTCAGCTTATTTATAAGCTGGCAATATGACAAATGGTGCGGGCTAAATGCCAAACTAAATGGGACAGAGCTTGACGCGCAATAGGATGAGTTCATACGTTATGATATGGTGATGTCAATTATATATCAGCTGAAAATATGATATATGATATATATATATATATATATATATATA
>JXCR01149048.1:99996-130663 GCA_002079205.1 Phalaenopsis hybrid cultivar
TCAATTTCTATTCATTTACCTATCTTGATATCTAGCAATTAAAACCTTTCTTTTTACAAATGCTATCACACAAATCTTGAATGTAAGATAAAAAAATATCACCATTTCAATTGCAGAAAGTGAAATATACGTTCAATTTTCCTTTTTGGATAGGTGAGATGGTATGTGAAAATTAAAGATTAGGTTTTAGATGTAAACCTTCCATAAAAATATTAGTGCACTATACCACTTAAACTTTTTCCCTAGTACCTTCTTGATGTAAGTGTGTCAAGTTGAGTCGTGAGCACGAGTCAACTTGAGCTAAGCTCGATAAGTGGCTCGTGATCTGAGCTTGATGAGCCCAAGCTCAAGCTAGCCCCGACTTAACTTGTCAGCTCGTGGATGCTTAAGTCGAGTATGGCTTGAGCTCGACTCAACTAGTATACCCCGTTAGCTGCATCTATTTGAAAAAGTAATTGTGAAGCTGTTGTACAAGAAGCTGTTGCTCAAAAAATTGCGGTGTGTATAATAATTTTTTTTTTCAAAAAGTCAAACTGATGCTTTCTAGCAGCCACTGCAATTAGCCAAGTTTGTTTGCAAAATACATCTGTTAGTTGCAGTTTTGTCAAACAGAAAAGTGAGATGCGACATCGCGCCACCACCACAGCTTCTCCCCAATACAACCTCAATTCTTATTCTTGTAAGATTTTAAATTATATCTTAACAAAATTAATGAGCATTTTACGAGTGTGTATGTATCTCTACGTATCTCTTGATGATGATTAATTATCATTGTATAACCTGAGCAAGGTGGCACGAATCCCCACGCAAGAATATGAAACACAAAAAATGTGGTGGGCCCGTAGCTAAGATGCGTCAAAGCCAATCGAGGGAGCCAAATTAGATCATTTAAATAGTCAACACTCAAACCCGAAGGTCGTCACAAAATACCAATGGATCGCTGATCGGCAGAGAATTTGTGTAGCTTAATAATAATAATGCAGTGTAACCCAAACTATAATGCAGTTTTAATGAAAAATAATTTATTTTTAAAAACCTCTTTTAAAATCTCAATTCACGTTTACATATAACGCAAGTATACATATCGTTCAAGTAATATAGGACTCTAATGGAGGCATATATATCGATCTCATATGGAAGCTGTAAATATATATAAGCTAGCTAATTATATTCTATTATAAGATAAAAATAAAAATAAAAATAAAGTAAAGTGCGAAGTTTGAAATTAAACTACTTGAGTGAAATGTTTCTAAATATGTAAATGTACGACTATAACAAGTAAATTAAACTAGATGTTGAACTTTCAAAAGTAAATTGCTGAAATAAAATAAATGTTTTTTTTGGACGAAAAGTTCAAGTATGAGAAAATATCCTTCCCCTTTGCAATGAAAATATGACTTGTGAATAAATTGAAATCATTTGAAAAATATATTTAAAAATTGTATTGTGCCAAATATGAGCAATCTTATTCTCTACTCTCTTCCGAGCGCTATAAAGAACATTGACTAATCCAAAATTTGGTCCCTAATTTCGTGGTTAAATTGGGAGGATATTAGCTGTCACTTCAGAGCTCCCACTACTCCATCCCCTGAGGACTGACGTGCTCGCATTAGTTTCAAATCAACTGAACCAAATTGGGGATTCTAATGTCACTTTAAAATCTTCCAATTTTACATCCAACAAAGTATATTTCCCTATTTATTTACACCCAATCTCATGGATGAAATACTCTCTTTTTATGAAATCAAATGTGATACTCCCTTTGTTGTAGAAATCAGATCCCCTTTTTAGAATATATAATTCTCAACACATTTTAACAATTCAATTGGCCAGATCGAAAAGTAAATGAAGATCAGAATTCAAATCATCACAAATTATTGACATTTAAAACCGTAGAAAACAAAATTAATTCTTCATAAAACCATTTCTTCTAAGGAGAATGATAAAGAAGACTACTCAAAATTCACGAGTGATACGATAAAAAATAGATTTCATATATAAAAACAAGTTTACAAACAAAAGAAATGAAAAGTACAACTTATCTCACAATTCTTCCCAAACAAATCCTTAGAAGTTATCTCCAAATCTTTCCCTCTTTACAATCTCTCCCAATTCTCTCTTAGAAATGTAATGGAGAAGAAATCTCTCACATTCCCTCTCCTCTTGCAACCCTAGAAGAAAATTTTCTCCTTTTTTCCATCTCTAACTCACACCTATCTCACACCAAAATTGGTTGTTTTTGCTCCAAATTTCGTTCTTTTTGTCATTTTTGCTCCAAATGCCTAAAAATGGTGTACCTGCAACAAAAACACAAAATATATTTCTTTAAAGTGTGATATCACAAAAAATAAACATAAAAATGGTACTTAAAACATTATATTATTTTTGTGGATCAATCGCCCGACCATATGTCAAGTCGACTAACCTCAAGATCGAACAAAGGACATCCACAAAACCGGTCGAGTGAAAGCTATCCATTGAACGAGGAAAAACAATTCAAGGAACTGCGATAGGAACACCAGTGAAGCTTGACAAGAGAACCACATACCGTCATCAAGCGATTCGTTTGTCAAAGCGACAAACGAATGGGAAGCAAACCAAGCAAGTGAAGGGTCGCTCTATCAGCGAAAAGTTCGTTTGTATAATGTATCATGTAAATTATTTCAGTTCCTATGAGTCCCTTTTATATATGAAGAGGGCATAAAGGTAATTTTATATAAAGGGTACCCCCCATTCCTATAAGTACAGGGCCCTTTCATGAAGAAGTACTTTGTACACTGTGTTCTACTCTTCATTCCCTTATTTTACTTATCATGTGTGCTCTATTTCTTGGGTGTGATTCCCGAACATATTTTTGTTCAACAATCATGAAAAAATGCCCCGCTGATTAAATTTTTCGCATCAAAAGTGTTAGGCATAACCAACCAAGGTTACGAACCAGTCAAGCGAAAGATATCCGTTGAGCCGTGAAAAGCGGACCAAGGAGCTACGATAGGAACATTGGTGGAACGAGACAAGAGAACCATATACCGTCATCACATTGTTTGTCTGGCTAAGAGACAAACGAATGAGAAGCAAACTCAGCAAGTGAGTGGTCGCCCCATCAGCGAAACATTTGTTTCTATAATTTATCTTGAGTTCCTTTTTGTATAGGAAGAGGGCATAAAGGTAATTGTATATATAGGGTACCTTCATACCTATAAATAGAGATCCATTTTATGAAAAAAAACTCTAGACGCAGCGTTCTACTATTCATTCCCTTCTTTTATTTATCACCCGTGCTCTATTCATTGGGCGTGATTTCTGGGCATTTTTTAGTTCAACGATCATGAACAAAAGCCCCACTAATCAAATTTTTAGCATCCAAAGCATTAGGCATAACAAACTAAGGTTACGAACTATTCAACAAGCCAACAAATTCAACAAATAAGATCACCGACTTTTTTTAGTTAAGTCACCTACAAAGTTGTAATCAATCATTGTAAAATTAGGCAACTACTCATATTGTACATCAAAATAAATTGACCCTATAATGTGCTATTTCTATTCGTGTATTCAACGTATATATTTTTTGTAGAGCACAAGTGGTGACCAAAGGACCTAAACATATGAGCAAGGGACCCCCGCAAGAAAGCTCGGGATTTCTCATTCTAAATCAACACACACTCTTTTTTTTCTCTCTTATTTTTGCTAGCCTCTTCTTGTAAGCAAACATGCAATGCACTCAAGTCTATCAATCGAATTTACTAAATTCAAGATATAAGACAAAATAAGGGATCAATACAATTTAAGATTTTCATGTGTAGGAAGATGACATATATCATAATGTATGGGACTACTACATAGAACATCTTAACAATTAGTGATTTTAATATATGCTTTACATTTATGATGATTGGGCGAGAAAGGAGTGCTCGCGACAACAAAATTTTTAAAGCTGCGACCCTACTGCGTAAATACAAATTTTCAATGTCTCCTCAAAGTTAGATCATTTTAAACATCATTAGAATATTTCTATTTTAGGGAATCTACTAATTATATTATTATTCAAGAAATTATTACCTAGTTGATTCCGTATAGCTATTGTAATAGAGTTTTTGGGAGTTATATCTCAACATGAGGTATCATCTTCCTGATTTTGAGCACAACAGCCAAGTGATTAGAGGGAAGAATGAACTCTTCGATAAAAAACACTCATTGTTGCAGAGTGTTATCTAGAGAGCATTTGTTGTATTGAATAATAAGTGAGTCATACTCTCAGATATGCCTAGGTTCTTTTTTTTTTAAAAAAAAGTAATGATAATTATTGCAACAAGAACACTTCATAATTTTATACCGATGCATCTATCCCGAGACAATATCAATTTCAGGATCTTAGATGAAGATTCTACCGGTATGCCTGGGAAAACTAACTAATATCGTGTCAAACGTTTTGTATTTAACAAATACTTTAGTATGACCGAACACAACACTTATGATCTAAAAGACATCCATGAGATTATACAATTAAGAGAAGCGATTAACGATGCTTTGGTGAATGCATCGACTATATTTATGTGGCAACACCTACATATTTGTTATTGATGATTCATATTTCAGTTGTACATTAGATTTATGGATGTATATATTTCTAATTCTTTGTAGCAATCATTATTGTAACTTTCTTTATGTTTCCCAACTACGTTTTATTTTTAATTGTAAAACAGTTTAATTTTTTGTGATGTTTATGTCACATATCTGCTTATTTTTTGTTAATTGAAGCTATATTGTATTTTAATAACAAGAAACATGAGTTCAAGTGTTGTGAAAAACAATGATAATAAAGTGAAAAAATGGATCGAGAAAAAAAAATTGCAAATCAAAGGAACACACAGATTTACGAGGTTCGGCAAATTGCTTACGTCCACGAAGTTATAGTGAATTTTATTTGGTTGAGAATTACACCCTTGATCACCTATTACAAAAAAAGCTCTCCCTTTCTTCTCTCTCCTCTCTCTCCACCTCCACTCTCTTCCTTTACCCGTGAGCCGCCGAAGAAGAACGAACCATGTGGAAGAGGAAATTCCTCACTGCAAGCAAATCACAGAAGAAACGAAGGGAGAACTTGAAACCTTGTAATTCTATTATTCCTTGTCGTGAGCCAACACCTTTTAAAGAATTGCGAAGGGGAGAGCAACCACTATATAATCCAATTTTTTCTGCAAGCATTAATGGTGGCGTTACCCTCCATCACATCAAAATCAAATTTATCAATTCCTTACCTACCCCCAAAGGACGGAGGCGGGAAGAGCATTAATGAGTCGGGTCATTCTTAGGAAAGCATCGTGTGATAAAACAAGAAACATGAAAATTCAATTAATTTCTACAAATGGCTAACATTCAAGAGCATCAGGTACTTCTAATTCGAGAGTTCCCTTTTGTCACTGTGGTGATAGGTGTGTTCAACACAAATCAAGAAATAAATGCACGTGCGAGAGAAAATTTTAGTCTTATCCTAGAAACAAGACTTCTGAAGATTATGAGTTTTTCATGGGTTGATGTCACTGATGTGTTGGCTTTCAAACTGTAATCAAGTGAGAATATATGTCGCTCTGAGGAGGAAATTATCCCGAAGAATTGATTTGTAGGACATGAAAACCAAGATTATTTTAAGCTTAATAGTTTTTTTTTATGGCACTTGTTATTATATATATTTTCATGAAATAAGTAGTGACTTTCTATCTATAAGAGAACTTTGAATTCCACAAGTATTTTTTGTGCAACCGAACCTATTTCTTTTAATCTGGCAGTAATTATTTTGAAATGTATAGCGGTTCAGATTTATTTCAAATATAATGACAAAATAATATTTTTCATCAGAAAGATCAGCAACGCAAAAATTTTTACAAAGAACCTCCGGCATTTCTACCTGTTTATCGGGAAAAAAACCGCCTCCGCCGCCGCCGCCGGCGGCCCCCCAAAGTTTCTTTCTTTTAAGTAAAAATGGAGATTCAGGTTTTAAGATGCTGTAGGATTTGAAGTTGTTATTTTTGCTGTTTGGCAGATATTAGGTTAAAGCCTGCTTAATGCTCAAATCCTCCTACCCTTAAGGCGGGCGACGCTCATCTCCAGTTCTCCCTCGGTTGCGTAACGGCACGAAATTGTGTCGCCATGGATCTTTTAATGAGTGAACTCCGTAAGAAGCGGCAGAGCCTTCAGTCCGATTTCGGCGGAAAAAAGCTTCTCCGCCGCTCCGAGATCGAGGAGAAGAAAATCCAAAAGATCCGTGAGGAGGAGCAGCGCGACGTCCAGGCCAAGAACCTTCGCCAACATCCCCCTTCAACCTCCTCTCTCTCTGCTGCATCTGCTCCTTCCTCATCTTCCGACCAAAACCCTAGCGCCAAATCATCCCTCCCACCGGCCCTCGCCTCTTTAGCTGCGGCTTCCTCCTCTAAGAAACACTCTGACTCCCTCTCCGAGGAGCAGCGCATCGATGACCTCGTGCTCTCCCGGCAGGATGTCATCCGCCATCTGCGTGTCCTAAAGCAGCCCATCACAGTTTTTGGCGAGGACGACGATGCCCGTCTTGAGCGTCTCAAGATGATACTCAAGTCGGGAATCCTCGATATCGATAGCGACATAACCGAGGGCCAGACTAACGATTTTCTCCGTGACATCTACGAGATGCGCAAACGGCAGAAGGCTGGATCATTTCTTCGAGAAACTAAGCACAAGAGGGATGATTCTGATGGTATGGATTGCAATGGTGTGGAGGATGGCGATAAGAGTCATAGCGGGAATGGAGCTTCATCCGGACCAGATGCAGATAAGGATTTGAAGAGTATGAAGGCTAATTTTGAGGAGCTTTGTGATGAGGATAAGATTCTCGTGTTCTTCAAACGACTTCTCAATGAGTGGAACCAGGAGCTTGACGAGATGCCTGAAGCAGAGAAAAGAACTGCCAAGGGGAAGTCTATGGTTGCTACCTTCAACCAATGTGCTCGTTATTTGAATCCGTTGTTTAAGTTCTGCAGGAAGAAGGTAGAGATTTCTCAATCGTATTCCAAATTTTGATTTTTTTTTTCCTTATTTTGAACTATGCTAAAATGCTACCTTTTAGTGTTATGTTATTTTTCTCATGCTCTTGCAGTATGATTTGTGTAACTAATAGCAAGCAATCTTTTTTATAAATCATAAGATTTCACAAGTAATAATAGCAGTGCCAATGTGAGCAAGGGAATTTTATTGGGTTTATTTATGGCTTCGTTTGGGTAGCCCTTTGTTTTTTCTGATTTTGTTGTTAAATAATACTTATACAACCAAAGTTTCTGTTATGCGTCCACAACTGTATATATTTCATCTATCTAAATCTACACTTTAAGTTAATGAGTTTCTTTTATTTCAACGAAATGAAACAATTTTTTAGCATCTATGAACTTGTTACACGTTAGGACTTCATTTCTAGAAGAAGTTAATAAGCTTCTGTTGCTCATTGGTTACTCATTTCTGTATATAGTTTATTACACAATGTATGATTTATGTGAAAGGAAGTGCTTGAGATTTATCATCGTCATTTGATAGAGATGGTTTAATCGTGCACGCTAAAAACTAGAAATGCAAAAAATTGTATGCTGCATTTCTTATTCCTGCTAAGCATGCATGAGAAAATCATTGTGGATTGAGCTATTGACCTGTGCTATGCAATTTAAAACTTCCATCCCCTTTGTCTGATCAACAAAGAGATCAATAGTCATCCTATATTCTCAAATTTGATTCTCTTGAATGTTTTACTCTCATGAAAACATATGGGGTTTCTTACTAAGTGGGGCAATTGATTCTTCATGTCTCTTCTATCTCATGCATTAGTGGGCCCTTGTTTTTTTTGTTTTGATCTTAGTAGCTTGTAACCATTAATGAGATTAAAGGTCATTAATGGGAGTTCATGTTTCGTATTACTAATAAATTTATTTTACATCTTAATGCCCACTATTCAATTTAATTGCTAGACTTTTAAGGCATGTTCATATTCTTTTCAATTTTCTATTTGATTTTGGGAGTTTAAAGTGTCTTCTCAATCAATCGATGATAATTTTAGCGAATGTATGGTGTGAGTAATTTTCTAATTTATTTTTTTTCCTCTTTTTTTGCTGTCTCATAGGTTATTTTCTTATACTTGTCTCATTAGTTTTGGTGTATTTCTTCTTTATTTTAAGTAAGGGATTAATCATTTTTAAGTAAGGCTGATATCCTTTAATCATACATCATGATTGTGTCTCTATTGCTTTCTTGTATCTTTTCTTCTCTCTTGTAGACGTAGGATTACTTAGGTCAAACTACATAAGTTTTAGTGTTTTCTTTTTGCAGTGCTCGATCATTTTAACAACTTCTTTGTGGTTTGTTGTACTTGTTCTTATTTGATATTTCAGTAAATCAGACATATAATTTTCCTAATATAAGTGCCTTTTTATTTAATTAATGAATACTCTTCACTTATAATGTATAACATCATTTACAATTTAATTTTAATAAAATTAACAGATTGAAAAGCATGTAAAAATGACAAATCATTTTACTCCGTGATGAAAAAAAAAAAGAAAATTAATGGTAAGTGATGTGAACATACGACATAACAAAATAACACTAACCATGATAAATTTCATTGATAACCAAGGAATTAGGACTTAAATTAACAAAAATAAGTATCATGAATTTCTAGCAAGCACATCAACATTCAAGGATATTCCACATGCTCTTGAATGACATAAATAAGAGTTCCTAGAAACCATGAAAGAATATTAAATTCCTAATGCACTTCCCAACTAAAGACCAAATTCTTTTTTGGAATTTCTTATCCATGCACCTTAGACATATCTTCTCTTGGCGTTCGATGGACAGAGATTCTACCTGCATGCTTGAGATAGCTAAACAACATCAGTTTGAACATTCATTATTTGATAAGGACTTTAGTACGACCAAATACAAAACTTCTGAGAGAAGATGTCTGACAGATAGTACAATTAAGAGAAGAGATTACTGATGCTTTGGTGAACGCATTGTCTGTATTTATATAGCATCACCTATTTATTTGTTATTGATGATTTCTATTTCAGTTGTACATTGAATTTGTNTTCCCCAGTAGGGCTTATAAGTAGAGGAATACGCCGTTGAGTTTGAATTGCTAATTTTGAAGTGTGAGTAAATAGAGTTAGAGTAGAATAACATAATCCAATATCTGGGAGGATTAAAATTATCTATTGACAGTTTGGTGTATATACAACCCTATGGAACTTTACATGATGTTCAAATTTTATACATGAAGGTGGACAATCAACCTTATTGAACTTTGCATGATGTTCAAATTTTATGCGTGAAGGTGGAGAATCAACACAATAACAGGTCCACTCACACTTAAGTCGTTCATCTAATTGGGTAGCAAGAGCTTATTGATTAGTGCCAAGGCATATCTCCTATGAGGAAAAGCTAGTGCAAGAAGAAAAAAATTGATTGAACCAGCACCCCCAATATATTTTCAATCAAGAAGTGCTTCATGTGTCATGGATATGGGCACATTACATTTAATTGTTTAAACATTGAGAGTGATTTTTTTTTTCTTGGATAGGGTGAATCTATTTGGATTTATGCCGGGCGGGTTTACCATGGAATCTATACATTTATTGAGAGGTTTGATGGAGAAGTTCAGAGATAATAAGGAGAATCTACATTTGATTGTTATTGAATTTGAGTGGTTTGATGGAGAAGTTCAGAGATAATAAGGAGAATCTACATTTGATTTTTATTGATTTAGAAAAAGCTTCGATAAGGTTCCAAGAGATATCCTTTGGAGAGTTCTCGAGAAGAAATGTGTTCATATAACTTATATTCAAGTCATTAAAGATATGTATACTAGAGCTGTTACTTGTGTTCAAACTGAAGNAAAAAATGTTGATATGACTTATATTCAAGTTATTAAAGATATGTATACCAGAGTTGTTACTTGTGTTCAAACTGAAGGAGGATTGACCAAATATTTTCCTATTTCTGTTGGATTACCGGCTTTAAGCCCATATCTTTTTGCTTTAGTTATGGATGGTCTTACTGGACATCTACAGGAGGATGTANTTTGTATACTAGAGCTGTTACTTGTGTTCAAACTGAAGCAGGATTGAAAAAATATTTTCGTATTTCTGTTGGATTACATCAGGGATCGGCTTTAAGCCCATATCTTTTTGCTTTAGTTATGGNCTGGATTACATCAGGGGCCGGCTTTAAGCCCATATCTTTTTTGCTTTAGTTATGGATGGTCTTACTGGACATCTACGAGAGGATGTACCTTGGTGTATGCTTTTTGCTGATGATATTCTTCTCGTGGATAAAACGAGAGAAAAANTTGTAGCAATGTGTATTGTAGCTTTCTTGATGTGTTCCAACTATATTTTATTTTTAATTATAAAACTGTTTAATTTACTGATGCTTTGGAGGATGTACCTTGGTGTATGCTTTTTGCTGATGATATTCTTCTCGTGGATAAAACGAGAGAAAAANTTATGTCTCATATCTACTTATTTTTTGTTAATTTAATCTATATTTTATTTTAATAACAAGACACATGTAATTACAACACATACAAAAGATCCAAAAAGAATGAAAAATCAATCTATTGGAAGAAGAAATTAGTTAAAAGGTTTCTCGATGGTCATACAAATGAACCGAGAATTTGGGAGAAGAGGAAGAAGGAAATGAAGAAGATTTGGAGGAAGATTATTAGGAGATTCATATAAGAAGAGCCAAACGTGTGAGAATTTCGAACGAGAATGATCAGAATACTAATTCTCTTTCTAGTATTCAGACTTGCAAACCTAAATGAGAAATGTTGGGCATGGTCTAAAAGGCGAAAATTGTTATGAAGAAATCACAATTATGTCAAACCTATCAAATAGTTAATAGACCAGAGTGAATAATAATATCCTATATGATTTTGTAAATGAAATTGAAGGCTTTATTGTTTAGATAAACTCTAGATGCTCCAAATAGCGTAAAGATGAGAGGATGGATTTTGTGTTGAAGTAAGGTTATAGAATCTAGGCATATTGTGGTCTAGCATAGGGCAATAAAAATTTGGAAAATTGGCGCTTAACTATGTGTGTGCCTCGATTGAATGGGAAGGAGACAAGTGGAAGGGATTAATTAAGCCAGAGACCCCCCATTACTTGTCTTGGGGCAATCCTTTAGAATTTGTGATGCATACTTTTTGCAATCCTCTGTCTCTTTGCCTTCNTTCATAACATAGCAGTGGTTCTTGAAATTTATTTATGCATTCAATAATATATTCATTACGTTGCTTTTATGAATTGAATTCAAACTTAAATACAAGCTTTTTTTAAATATTTTATTTTAGCCAATAATTTAGAATGTTCCCTACCATACAATTTTCTTTTTCTTTTCATAGATTTTATTTTGCCCGATTAGTTTTTTTTGTTCAACTACACGTTCATCAGTGATAGTTTACTTGGCAAAGAAATTATCTAAATATCTTAATATTTTAGTAAAAATTTTATGATTAATTTAACAATTATAGGTTGATACATCAAAGGAAGCTTTTCTTGTTATGTAATGGTTATGTTAAAAGTTTGATGCCTATCTTATACCAGAATTAACATTTAGATGAATGAGTTCATCATTATGATAGAAAATTACTTTTAAGTTTTTATACAGGAACTTGATCTCAATGTTATTAGAAAATTGATTTTTTTTTTTAATTTCATAATTCAACTCATTGATTTTGCAAAGCTATTAAAATTTCATTTCTTTCTTGATTTGTTAAATGACTATTTGGGATCATTTTTGGTTTTTTTTTTATTTAAATGTGTTTATGTTTGACTCAAAATAGAACATATTTGGCATCTTAAAATTGTGCTTTTGTTTATTTATGCTTTTATGGTAGTCATTTATGTGTTAGGGGCAGTCAATAAGGCATTGTTGGTGGCGGCAACTGAAGGCGATAAGTGCCTTTTTTCAGTATTTTAAAAAATAATTTAATGGAAGATTTACATACATGCCACTCAATTATTTTTTATTTACAAATCTAACACCTAAGCTTTAATATTTATATTAATACCAATCTATCTATGCATGAAAAGGTGTATTTTACTTTTAAAAAGTTAGTAATAGTTGTATTTTTGCTGTGATATGAAAGATTTGGGTGATATAAATGTAAAAATCAAAGTTTTCGTGTTAGATATTTAAATTCATAAGAATTTTGTTGTGTCCATGCAAATGCCCTTAATTTAATTTGTCTTATGAATATAAAAACTAGTTAAAAACTCACTAAACAATTTTTTTTAAACAAAAGACAACAACGAAAAAAGATAAAAGGAATCCTAANAAATAAGCTATGATAGTACTGGAAATAATTTAATTTATAAATAAAACTACTTCTCTTATAATGTTAAGTTTTAATGCTTAGGCTTAAGTGTTCTACCATCCAAAGTTTGAAACATTATAATTTGTTTCAAGTCCCTTGTTTTTTTTTTCAAAAGCAAAGCCTTAGCTTAACTTCAAGTGGATTATAACTAAAATTTTACGGTAGTTAAATCTAATTATTTTGCATCTTTGCATCATATAATTGATAATCGACTGATTATTAATATTTAGGTTGTCCACAATTAATTAATGATTAACTTATTAAATAAACAATAAGAAAAGATGAGCGTGTATGAAATAAGAAGTTACATTGAGTGTCTGTTGAGAATTGAAACCCTCTTAGAAGTCAATACTCAACAGAGCGGACTGCTGATATTATTTCTAGAATCAAGATTGCCAGCTCATCAAGTGTCTCTCAAGAGCTGAGACCTTTTGTGCCATGAGGAATGTCAATTGGATGCCAAGACATCACGTGGAGTTATCATTGTTACCTTCACTCATTGGCATCACCATTGCCAGGGTTTGAAGCCCTAATAGAAGCCTCGAATCGAAGTCCTCAACATGTTGCCTTCTGTCTCAAAGCCCATTGCATGTGTTTTGCGTTGCATGTGTATAATGGCGTCTTACGTACGTTTATAAGCCTGAATAATCTGATAAAAAGAAAATAGAATTATCAAAATGATAATTTAAATTATTTTAATATTAATTTTATGTGATAAAATAGAGAAATTAAAACAGTATGTTTTTTGGGGCAGTGTACCCTGCAGTATTGTCAATCTCATAAATATAACACATTTTTTGATACTCCGTGCCTTGCTTTTGCGCCTCACATGTTATGGATAATATGTTGCACTATTGTGCTTCATTAACCTGTATGAAGTATGTTTTTTTTGTAGACATTAATACTTTAACACGCTTGATGATTATTAAAATACATTTGTGAGCATCTTTGATATTTGATGAATGCCTTGGTATATTGTTGCTCCTTTCAAAGCAAAGTTCAAATACGTGGTGATTTCATGTTATGAAGTTCTTTGGTGAGTTGATTCTTTTTGAAAATTTATTTTCTAATTTAGAAGTCTTTGATTCATGTCCTATAGGTAGGATGATCGGTATATTTTGATTGGTTGCACTGAGCCCTCTCTTTTTGTTATACTATTGGTTATATTCAGCTTGAATAACTTTATTTGCGGAGTCAAACAACAAGCAACCTGTTGTTGCACTTGTTTCAGTGTTAAAAGAGCATTTATTACATCTAACAAATATGCTGATGTATGTTGTGTTAGTTAAAGTTCATATTCTCTCCTGGTTCAAATTTAGATGCAAATCTAATTTGGGATGCTTTATTTAGATCATTATTGTTGTTCGTGAAGAGTTACTCTTTAGTTTAAAAAATTATGGATCATGGATCTTCATTGTTAAATGTCATAAGGGGGTAGTTTTACAAAATTGTTGAAATTTAGTTCGTCTTCTGATAATTGGCGAAATTCCTGAGCTTGATGATGGCATCAAAGTCACCCACTGATTGCATCAATTTCTTCTTGATAAAAGTTCATAAGTTTTCATCGAGTTTTAGCCTAATGCTTTTGTTGTCAAAAAAGAAATCTAGTATCCAAACTACTGATTGTGATTGACTGAGGGTGGAAAAACCTCAGACCAATGATCTACAATGGAGAGGTTCTGCGCTGCTGGTTGTACCTAAGATCGATGAAGTGGGGTATTCAATTTAGCTGAAATAGAGATTGACGAATCTTCAATGATTAACCTCCATAGTTTAAGCCTTTTCCAAAACGTTATTGTTATTCATTTTTTTATGATTATTATTAGAAAGATTTACTTGCATGCCACTCAAGTCCTATGTATTTACATATTAAACACCTAAACATCAATTTTTGCATAGATGCCTTCTTACCTTTACATGAAAATGAGTATTTCACTTTGTAGAAGTTAAAATGGTGGTTTTTTTATGTGATATGAAATATTTGGGTGGTATAAATATAAAATATAATGTTTAAGTGTTAGATATGTTGATACGTAGGAATTGGGTGGTTTGTATGTCGAAGAAAAAAAAAAGAAAAAAAAGGCTTTTTTCATTTCATGTTAAGATATGTTAATGATGGCATATATGGATTTCTTCAATATCATGATTCCATCCATTTCAGGTTCTTCCGGATGACATTCGGCAAGCTCTGATGTTAATGGTGCGCTGCTGCATGGATCGGGACTACCTCGCTGCCATGGACCATTATATCAGGACAGCCATCGGAAACGCACCGTGGCCCATTGGTGTGACTATGGTTGGCATCCATGAGCGATCTGCTCGCGAGAAGATCTACACCAATAGTGTTGCCCACATAATGAACGACGAGACAACTCGGAAGTACCTGCAGTCTGTGAAGAGGCTTATGACATTTTGCNATTGTGATTGACTGAGGGTGGAAAAACCTCCGACCAATGATCTACAATGGAGAGGTTCTGCGCTGCCGGAAGTACCTAAGATCGATGAAGTGGGGTATTCAATTTAGCTGAAATAGAGATTGACGAATCTTCAATGATTCAGCTCCATAGTTTAAGCCTTTTCCAAAATGTTATTAATATTATTCCAAAACGTTATTGTTATTTATTTTTTTATGAGTTATTAGAAAGATTTACTTGCATGTCACTCAAGTCCTATGTATTTACATATCGAACACCTAAACATCAATTTTTGCATAGATGCCTTCTTACCTTTACATGAAAATGAGTATTTCACTTTGTAAAAGTTAAAATGGTGGTTTTTTTATGTGATATGAAATATTTGGGTGGTATAAATATAAAATATAATGTTTAAGTGTTAGATATGTTGATATGTAGGAATTGGGTGGTTTGTATGTCGAAAAAAATAGAAAAAAAGGCTTTTATCATTTCATGTTAAAATATGTTAATGATGGCATATATGTATTTCCTCAATATCATGATTCCATCCATTTCAGGTTCTTCCGGATGACATTCGGCAAGCTCTAATGCTAATGGTGCGCTGCTGCATGGATCGGGACTACCTCGCTGCCATGGACCATTATATCAGGACAGCCATCGGAAACGCACCGTGGCCCATCGGTGTGACTATGGTTGGCATCCATGAGCGATCTGCTCGCGAGAAGATCTACACCAATAGCGTTGCCCACATAATGAACGACGAGACAACTCGGAAGTACCTGCAGTCTGTGAAGAGGCTTATGACATTTTGCCAGAGGAAGTATCCTGCGCTCCCCTCCAAATCCGTTGAGTTCAATAGTTTGGCTAATGGAAGTGATCTGCACTCTCTTTTGGCTGAGGAGAGGACTAAGAGTTCTGTGACTGAAGAAAAGCTTCGGTTGATGCCTGCACCTTAAGTACAGCTGGTTTATGCTTCGTCTGAGAACCAAATGTTTGCAGAAGGATTCATCTATTTGCTTCTTTTAATGTTTAATTATTAGTTGATTGTTGTATTGTTGCTTTCTCTTTTTGATGGGGCATTTACATACATACACCACACAATTCTTATGTATTTACATATTTGACACCCAAGCATTCATATTTACATGCATATCACAATTTTTAGCGTCACATAAAAAATAGCATCACTATCTTTTTAAAATTAAATACTCCTTTTTGACATGAAGGTGTTATAAGTGTAAATGTTTAACTTTGGGTGTTGGATATGTAAATACATAAGGATTGTGTGACATGCACGTAACTTTCCATTTTTTTTCCACTTTATGCTGAATAGAGTGTGGAGGTCTCTCGTTTATGTGATTCACCCAACATGTTTATTGGTAGCCATGGTTGGTCTCGTGACGTGCCCTCACTTATTATCCGTGTTCTTGTAGCTTGGCCAAGGATTTAGGAGTAACGGTGTCCTTATTTTGTACATTACTTGGGGTCATTTTTATAAAACATGTTTACCTTATATATAAAGCTGTGCTATGTGGATATATTGTCTTGTATTTTGAAATATTTTCCGGACACAATTTTATTTTAGTTTATTATGTTATTGTATAAATTTGCATGATGCCAAATCTTTTAGGTTTTAAAGTACGTTTGATTTGATTCAACCTTCAAGCTTTGGGCTATGTTTAAATTTTGAACAAGGTAGTTTAAACTAAGCATCAATCGAATCATTAGCTAAAGGTTGTTCGTGTAATTTTATATTTTCAACATTTATTGTCATTCGATTCTGATGTTGCGCACAATTTTATGGCTGTTGCAGATAGGGCTGCAAAACGAGCCGAGTTTGAGCGAGCTCAGACTTGGCTCGTGTTCGGCTCGTTCGAAATAACTCGTGTTCGAAACCGGCTCGTGTTCGAAATTGGCTCGTAAACAGTGTGTTCGTGTTCGGCTCGATTTAAATGTTTGTGTTCGTGTTTGGCTCGTGTTCGGTTTGAAATTGGCTTGTTAAAATTAAATTGAATAAAATAGATCTAAATCGTTGGATTCAAACTAGAGTAAATATATATAAAATAAGGGACTAACTACTTTATCACTTGAGATGTTATGATTTTAACTTAGATATAAATATATATAATATATTATTATATAAATAATATATGTAATTTATTATTATATAAATAATTATATAATTTTTTTTTATTTAGCGCTAAAACGAGCCAAACACGAGCGAACAAAGAACTGTTCGAACAAAGAATTGTTCTTGTTCGGCTTATTTATAATTCGAGCTTTAAAAACTTGTTCGTGTTCGGCTCGTTTACTTAACGAACGAGGCAAACACAAGCTACTTAACGAGCCGAACACGTGCTGTTCGCGAACAACGAGCTTTTTGACAGCCCTAGTTGTAGATGTACATAGTGGTAAAAATTTGTTATTTGCAAAACAACATTTACATGATTTTTTGAAATACCGAATTATTGCATGTGTGCCATGATCCAACCATTACCGAGAACTTGATAAAAATAAAAAGGAGAAATTATAAGTGCATGCGTTATATCTTATATCAATAAAGTGTGGTATTTATAGACTTTTATAAGAAAGGTCGCAAGGATTGCAATTCAATGGTTATTATAAGATTAATCAAATTATAGCAATTTTTAGTACATATGCTCAGAGTTTTTTTTTTTTTTTTTGTTTCCTAAGATTTCAATTCATATGCAAAGAATTTTAAGAGTCATACGGGAGTCACACAATTTGGTTAAAAAATTTAGCATAAATATATACTTTCTGGATCAATTCGAATATAAACAAATATGCAAAAATATTTTGCAGCAACCATGACATGATGACATTGAACATGCACAAAACATGCTGTAGAGTGGATACCAAACATTTCTATAATTGTATTANATACGGGAGTCACACAATTTGATTAAAAAATTTAGCATAAATATATACTTTCTGGATCA
The DNA here is from genome assembly GCA_002079205.1 of Phalaenopsis hybrid cultivar. NCBI lineage: Eukaryota > Viridiplantae > Streptophyta > Magnoliopsida > Asparagales > Orchidaceae > Phalaenopsis > Phalaenopsis hybrid cultivar. The sequence goes on from JXCR01149048.1 coordinate 117,771, forward strand.
ATTCGAATATAAACAGATATGCAAATATATTTTGCAGGAACAATGACATGATGACATTGAACATGCACAAAACATGCTGTAGAGTGGATACCAAACATTTCTATAATTGTATTATCTGCACCAAAAAATTTCTCCAAAAGCTTCTTCTCCAATTCCAAATCCACCCCCTCTGAGGTCAACGTTTACTTCTCTTTNATTTCTCCAAAAGCTTCTTCTCCAATTCCAAATCCACCCCCTCTGAGGTCAACGTTTACTTCTCTTTTGCTAAGGTTAGGCTATCAACCCACTCGCTCAAAAAGCACCTTTGTAATGTGGTCGTCGAGTGCGGCGGGAGGACACCAAGCCAAGTAGTAAATGCTCCTGATGACAGCCAGAAAAGTTTGCTTTGTTGGGCCGCTGAGGCCATCGGGAATCTCAGGCTGCAGCACACATTTTATGAGTTGTTGCATCTCTGATTCTAGATTGCTGTCGTCTTCAATTCTTATCTTGTTGCCCTGCGCCCACCAAGAGTGGATTTCTTATGAGCTATCTTTAGATTTGGAAATGAAAAAAAGGCTGTAAATCAAAAAGTGAGAAAGTCATGCATGTTTTGAGGATGAAGCATGAAGCATGCTGCATCCCCACCACAAAGCTAATTATAAGTGGTCTTTTAATAGATCTGATGAAATAATTTGAGAATGAGTATTTGTTCATCAATGCATGAAATCAACTAGTTTATTGAGCTAGCACGACGGACTGGTTAAACCACTCAAACTGAGTAACTTGACAAAAGGGCAAAGAAGGAGAAACTTCCTCACGACGTCGAATAGTAAAAAACCGACTAAGGGCAATTTAGAAAATCCGTCCAAAAAAGAAACATATGCCATTATGGTTATGTTGAATTGAATTTCAAGTTCTCTTACTGGTCACTACACCAACTAGGCTGACAAAGTGTTACTGAGGAGGATAAGCAAGAAAAATCACAAGAGAAACATTCCCATAATTTACTATTCAAGTCATTTTGTCTTGTCACTATTTCTTTTACCTGCGACCTCCCTTAACAAGCTCCCATTGCCAGCAATCTTCCCCCAAACTCCTTCAATTGCCCTCAAACTCCCTCTAGTCCCCCCACTGTTAAGGGAGGGATCACAATTCCTAATTATAAAGAATAGCTGCTTATTTAAACAGCATGAAAATCTTAAATAAAAGTTATCGCAAGATCCTAAATAGATTACTATATTGTAAAATAATAAATAGTCCTTTATAAAATCCTAACTAAAATCTACCATAAATATTTATAATCAAGGCTTCATTTGAGAAGACGTTCAGGCTCCATTCGGTTGTTGTAAAAGCCTGACACACAGATTTATTTTTGTTTGGTAAAACAGCGACTCCCAACGCCTCTCAAAATTCCCGATGCCTCTTGAAATTACTTCACCGGAACATGAATTTTTGTTGTTTTAGAAATCAGAAGTCAAGACCAGTTTTGCCACGCGACTTTTAAAGAAGCGAAGCTCCATCAAATGAGGCTTATGTCCACAAAATCCATAAATAGTGGTTCATCATCAATAATTGAAAGTTGCACTTTTCTTTTTACTACATAATAATCTAAACCCTAAAGAATGTTTGTTATATGTTTGAAATATATATTAACAAATAAAAAGAATATATAATTCTTGATAGAATCAAACAAAAGAAATATAATTATGGTATATGTTCAATGATTCTGCATATTTTAAGATGCATTTAAATCAGTAGAAGCCTCCTCCAAATACCTCTAAGAGAATATAAAACGATTCCATCTCTATCATTATAGATAGAAGAGAAGTAGCTCAGTGGTCACCCTTAGAACCTATTATTGGTTGCAGATTCTAATTTTATTGGAGGTTGTGCACTGAAGAAGGCGTGATCACACGCCTGCACAAAAAATTCAATAAGAATTCTTTTGATGTGGAGACCACTCTCCAATCCCCAATCTTTTGTAAATGGATGAAAGCCAAATCTCTTCACCCAATGCGATTCAAAAGCTGCAATATTAATTGATGCACCAAATGGGATCACATTGGGTCTCTGTGACTGGATGAACTCCTCAAAACCTTTTTTTTTTTTTCAAACCGGCTAATTGCGGATGAGCATTTCTATGAAATCTTAATTTGCACGTAAAGTTACGCTTAAACATTGAGACATCTTTTGATATAATGGTTATAGTTTTGTCAGAAACTCTATAAAGTTAAGTGCGCTCGCGTTAGAGCACTTCTAGGAAGGGTGAACTTCTGGGAAGTCACACTAATGAGGCAAAATCATGAAGCAATCAGGTCAAAGTGGACAATATCTCGATGAGTGAGAGTTTGGGTTGTTACATGCATCAAATTTTTTTTTTTTTGATAAAAATACTTAAAATTAGTTGTTCGAAGTTAACAATCTAATTCTAACTATTATAATGGTTTTTCCATGAAGACTGCTAGTTTGGTCAGTACAAAAGCTTTCAACGTTAAAACTCATCATCTAGGTTTGTCCTACTACCAATATATATAGACATCCCACTAGCCCAACCTAGAAAATATTATGTCCAGTGGTAAACCAAATGTGTGGTCGACGGCGTGGATAACACCTCGTCGCCGAACGAACAGTGTGATGCGATCCACGCTGTTGCTTTCACGTCTAAACTACAAACGCAACATTCTTCTCACTAACGACACCATAACCTACTGCTTCGAGCAATAATTGGCGCTTAAAATGCTTAATGACAAAGGGAAAAAAAAAAAGAGGAGCGGCTAGCTCTTCAAAATTATTATTTTTTAAGATAAAATTATAACACTAAATGATCAAGACCATGATGTCAGAACGAATGATGAAAGAGCTTATTAACTGCGTAAATCAAAAAGTTAAGATGCTGATGAACAAAGCAAAAGATTAGGCGAAATTGATGGATCAGCACGCATAATCACCAAAAGAAAGTGTTGTTAGCAAGGAATCAAATTAAATTGAATTCATCACCTAAGATGTCTAGTGTTGGCTATGTAGCGTCCACCATCAACTTCGCTTTTGCTCACTAGTTCTAATTTAGCATGTGTTAGGCTCGAATGGGATATGCCTCCCCATTCGCTTTAAGTTTAAGTCATCGTTCTTATCCTTTAATGAATATTACTCCGGCACGGAAGCAGAAGGTTGTCACCAGGATTTACATGCATACCACTCAAATCTTGTGTATTTACATATCTAACTATTATGTCATCTTAAATTCTTAATTATAATTTCACGTTTTAAAGTTAAAAAAAGTTATATTTTTAATGTGATATGAGAGATATAGGTGGTGTTAATATAAAATGTGAAGTTCTATGTTTTGAAGATGCAAAATATTGAGTGGTACCTCATGGACGGGCAAGCGCCCGCAAATTGAAATGGTGAGCCGGACGAGCTTGTCGTACTCTAGCCGGGCCGCTCCACCCTCCGGTTCGGTCCGACCCGCACAAAGCTCGATTGACCGAACTAATAATAATGCAGTCTCACCTCTGCTCTCTCCCTCTTCCAATTTCACCAGCCACTCCTCCCACTGGCAAAATTAAAAGAAGTTAGGATGATGACAAACGGGCTGGGCTAACCACAAGCAAGTAGAATAATGGATGTACTTACAGCTCGTCGGAGATGGTGGCGGAATGTTTGCGCCGGCACCCTCAGCGACAAAGGCCTGTCGAGCAGCATCAGAATGTGGCCCACCAACTCTTCCGCCGTCTGCTTCGACCGGCATTGATGGTCCGGGTCGGGTCGGGTCGAGCAATGCTCCACCTTATTGGTGGCGGAGGAATCATTATAGGAGACGACGACGGCCTGAGCCAGCGCGGCAGTTCCGGCCCAACAGAGGCGCTCGGCTGAACGGTCCGGTTCAAATTTAGATGCGGAGGCCAAGAAGTAGGCCCTCAACACGTTCTTCTGCCGCATCCCATACTCTTTCCGCACGCACGCCTCAAACCACCTGTCAAAAATGATGATATTCTCAATTATGAAAAAGATTTGCTTAGGCCCATGAGCCAGAAAAATAAAAAATTTACTGAATTGGTATGACACAGTACTGAGCAGTGACACCATGCAAAAAAAAGTCCATTGGGACCGTATTAGTTTTTTTTATTGTCTAAATCTTGTGAATTTTCTTTAATTAATGTTGAACATTATAAATATCTATGCTGAACGGAAATTTATTAGTTGATCACGCCCAAAAAATAGAGTTTAGTAAGTAGAGAATGAATCAGTTCTACACCAAAAGAGGTCTATTTAGAAGTTATATTGTGAAATGTCCATATTGTTATTGAAATACTCTATTACCGGCCGGTCGTCATCACCATCACGATTATTATTACAATGGTTCCATTGGATCTTTGTTTCAGTTGCATGTAGGCCGACAAGTAATCCGTCTTCTTATTTGGTTGGTCTGCAAACCCATTGATGGCCCTTTTGTACTCGCTGGAGTTGATTGTTAGACACAACTTGAAAAAGAATCATATGATCTATGGTTACTGGCATTCCTCTATTTGTTGCACTAGATAATTATGGTGTTCTGTAAAGACTTTATATCCTTATCTAATCGGGAGGTTAAGAATTAAACAAAGAATAAGCGAATATTTTTACATTCCCCAATCTTTTATTCTGTTCTCATCTCTCTCTTCAATCATACACAAAAAAGAAGAGGAAAAAAAAATGCCGAGAGTAATCACTTGCACTTGATAATAAAATGAAATGACATAACCTTTGCAAGCTGAGCCACTCGAGCTTATGGATGGCCTGACATTGGTTGAAATCAGCCTTGGCAAGCTCCAAATACACGGCGTTGTTCACGTGCAACATCCTGCCAATTCCGATCCATTACATGAATGTCATGTATTAATCAAATAATCTAAAGAAATTATTTTATAATAATAATAATAATAATAATAATAACCTACTCCAAGAATATGAAGCCAAAATGTTAAATAAATAAATAAATTTGCATACATACATACCACATAATTCTTACGCATTATATATCTAGCACCCGAAATTTGATATTTACATTTATAGTATCTTAATATTAAAATTCTATGAATGGAAAAAGTATACTTGACTTTTAAAAGTTATGTAAAAAATTTGAGTTTAATGTATGTAAGTATGGATTTTCGGGTGTTAGATATATAAAATTATAAGAATTTGTAGTATTTATGTAAATGCCCCTGAAACAAATAAGTGAAATAAGACTCATAGACAAGACCTGTAGAGCGACTTTCCAATCCAAACGTCATCATCGCCCCCATACTGCTCTATGTACCACCTGCTCTCTACACGAGGCAAACTTGCGTAGAAAGGGTAATCCAAAGCATATGCCACCTACACTTCACCATTAATTTAACATAATTACACATTAGTTAAAATAAAATAGAAAATTTTGATCGGAGTAAATCCAATAAAACAGAGACTTGTAAAAATCCAATTTTTTTTTCTCCTCATAGAAATAAATTTATAAATTACATATGTGTACCTCGCCAGGCAAATCTTTGGAAATAACCCATTTGTCGAGGAGGAGGTTGGAAGCCTGCTTCTCCCTTAGGAATTGGTAGGAGAAGTTTTTGGCTTGGTTGAGTATCTCCTCGCCGGAGAAGATGAGCTGAGACGCCCTGTTTAGGTTGTACATTCCGGTCACCGCCTGAGTCGACTGCCCGATGAAGCCGAAGAACTTGTCGTCCCTCTTGAAATTACGGAACACATCTGCATGTTTAATTTTTTAATTACCCCAATAATTATTATATTGTCGAATATTAGTACTGTAATGAGAATGTTCATTTAACAATCTATTGTATAATTTATAGTAATCGTGTGGAGCTAATTGATTTTCGGCCTAACAGCCAATTATCAATCGAGTTAATCAAATTTTTTTGTGCATAATTAAAGTCTAATTATCTGATTAAAAACAGTTTAGGGTACGAAATTAATATGGATTAGTTGTACTTACTGCTTAAAAATTATATACCTTTCCGACAGCAAGAATATTACGTGTGGTAATTAAAGACTAGTGTTTCAACTGGTTTGGATTGAGACGAATATTCTAATCAGGAGATGCCAAGAATCTTATGATCTTAAGCCAACATGCATGAATCAGCTAGATAAATCATTACATGGGAAGCTTCAAAACCTCGTGGAGGTTTTGAAAAATATTTGAGTGATTTTAATATGATTTAAATGATATATTAGCAATATAATAATAGTATTTTGAAAAGCATGAGGCATCTTAATTTTAAAGAAAAACGTGAGAAGGGAGAGCAAAGAGAGCATGGCCGACTTGAAATGATCTTCTTTATAAATAAGATTATAAAATCTATCATCTTCAATTGGGGAAGATTGTTGACAATATATTTGTCTACAACAATCAAGTGATGGTGATGTAACTATAATGTTTGAGTAATGATTATATGGTGATCAAGGTTGAATGGCGATGATAGGCGATGGGAATTATTGAAGTCATGAATATGAATGTCAGGTGATGTTTAATGATCTTAAGATCCCCATGCCCTATTAATTTTAGGCCCCGTGCCATATGGACAAAAAGACATTATTTATAATTTCTAATTATTATTTTAGTAAATTTGGCCAAAACTTTGAAATGCACAATCATATAGTGCATATTAATTCACTTGATTATAACTTAGTCTTCTAATAAGTTGAATATTTTAATAACATCAAAATTAATATATAATTTTGAACTTGTTGGATTCCTTTTGTTAAGTCATTCATTTGACTACAAGTACATAGAAAAAGAGGTAATGCAATCATTCAACTAATACTTCAAAATTTTTAAGCACAATTCAAGTGCTTGGTGTGAGCTCAAATTAGAACACTTTTATGTTATTGGATCCATCTTTCTGAGATGTTTAGTTTAATTATAATTTTACTTAATTAAAATTCCAATAATCCGAAATCTAACTTTGAAACCTTTTAACCAAAAGTTGTATTGAAAACCGAACTTGATTATATGACTTATGTTTGGTGATATAGTAATCTTCAATTTAATGGGGCTAAATTTTTTTTTGAGAATTCATAAATGAAATCTCTAATTCATACATAATATTTTTTCTTAAATTTTAATGGCAGGGAGATGACAAATCTCATGGGACTATTCAGCTACAAGTTTAATGAAATAGAATATAATAAATTCTGCATATAAAAATTTGAAAGAATCAATGGACATCAAATCCTAAAATTTGGATAAGATATAAATTAAATCTATTATATTCTAATATATTATTTGACAGATAATTTTAAAATATAGACTTTAAATAAAGCATCAACATTGAAGCAAGCACCTTCCGGCCGGGAAAGAGAGAATGGCAGGAAAACAGAGAATGAGAACAAAAGAGGAGAAAAAAAATTCTAATCTTTATCACACCTTTTCATATACAAACAATGGCATGAGGATAAGTACCCATCATGATTAGAAGATATTATAAGATTCATTTATATGAGGGAGGGGATCCATTAACAGAATATTTTGAAACTTTATTGATAGATAAGAGAGGGACAATTAATAAAATGATCATAAATTTGATATAATTTACTTAAAAAAAATAAGTAATAGTGATATTTTTTATTTGTCGGAAGCAAAATAATTGCACGCAGATGATTTGAGGCCGACCAAGAAAAGAGGCCACCCTAATCATATAGATAAGGGCAAAACAGAAGGTTGCATATAACACAAGAGTCGAAAATATAAGTTTCATTTCACAACAATCTAGACCCTCTATAGACACATAAATATAATTGAGATTGTTGAAATCTATTATCAACTATCCCATTTTAAGACATCCCTCTCTCCCTTATGCTCTATTATTTGGGTGTGATTCACAGAAAAATTTGAGTTTAACAATATAGAATAAGAAGCACCAGAACATACAACAACACATGACCATAAGAAACAATAAGATTCAATTGTAGGGTGTAAGAATGAGATTTAGCTGACAATCGGCTTAGACTACACAAACAATAGCGGAACAAAAAATAAAAATTAAATAAATCTAAAAAGGAGTGAACTAAGTAGCAATATGATACCCCTAATATAGCTGGCCAGGTTATGTGAGGAGTATTTACTAGGGTAGACTCATTGACTGAATCCACTTATGAATTCATGCATAATATTTAAAAAGAAGAAATCTTAGGGTGAGATTCAATGGAATTATCAGTTAGAAAGTGGCTCTCGTCTCTATTGATTATGACAAGGAAAAATTATATAGATATCACACAATTTAAATGTATTTATATATCTAAAACCTAAAATTTGATATTTATATTTATAATAATTTGGGTGATATAAATTTATATTTCACATTAGAGTGCTATATAGATAAATATGAAAATTTAGGTGTCAGATATGTAAATATATAAGAATTGTGATGTATGTGTGTAATATAATTTTAAAAAGGGATTTACTTGCACTTCAATAAATTCTTACATGTTTATATACATAAAAATTAAAATTGGAAATTTACTTGTATAAGAATAAAAAGTTTAATATCACAAAATAAATATGAAAAGTACGAACCTTTTTAGGATGATTTACATATATACCACTCAATTATTTATGTAATTACATAACTAACACCTAAAATTTAGTTTTTAGATACATTCCATCTTATCTTATGCATGAAANTAAAAATTAAATAAATCTAAAAAAGGAGTGACAACTAAGTAGAACTATGATACCCCTAATATAGCTGGCCGGGTTATGTGAGGAGTATTTATTAGGGTAGACTCATTAACTGAATCCACTTATGAATTCATGCATAATGTTTAAAAAGAGGAAATTTTAGGGTGAGATTCATTGGAATTATCAGTTAGAAGGTGGCTCTCGTCTCTATTGATTATGACAAGGAAAAATTATATAGATATCACACAATTTAAATGTATTTATATATCTAAAACCTAAAATTTGATATTTATATTTATAATAATTTGGGTGATATAAATTTATATTTCACATTAGAGTGCTATATAGATAAATATGAAACTGTAGGTGTCAGATATGTAAATACATAAGAATTGTGATGTATGTGTGTAATATAATTTTAAAAAGGGATTTACGTACATTTCAATAAATTCTTACATGTTTATATACATAAAAATTAAAATTTGAAATTTACTTGTATAAGAATAAAAAGTTTAATATCACAAAATAAATATGAAAAGTACTAACCTTTTTAGGATGATTTACATATATACCACTCAANTAAATTCTTACATGTTTATATACATAAAAATAAAAATTTGAAATTTACTTGTATAAGAATAGAAAGTTTAATATCACAAAATAAATATGAAAAGTACTAACCTTTTTAGGATGATTTACATATATACCACTCAATAATTTATGTAATTACATAACTAACACCTAAAATTTAGTTTTTAGATACATTCCATCTTATCTTATGCATGAAANACACTCAATTCTTTATGTATTTACATAACTAACACCTAAAATTTAGTTTTTAAATACATTCCATCTTATCTTATGCATGAAAAGGTTCATTTCACTTTTAAAAGTGAAAATAGTGATAATTTTAGGCGATATGAAAGTTTTGAATGGCATAAATTAAAAATTAAAGTTTTTGCATATATATATATATATATATATGCATTTATGTGATTATGGAAATATATTGGAATATGCGTCGGCGCTGATCTTGAGATCTAACGGCCCGGAAGGGGGAAAGTGTAACAAATGAGAGCCAACTGACAGAATTCCAAGAGGCCCACTTAATCAACTAGATGTAGCCACCCGAGATAAAAATAAAAGATGATCGGATGTAAGTTTGAGCCAGAGAAGGACAAAAAGATGGTTGATTGATCCAAATTCGAACTAATTGAATTAAAATAAGATAGATAAGCATTCAAGCCAGCAATAACAAAAAGGACAACCAAAGGTAATAACCGACTAGAGAAAAGACCCAATTTCTCAATATCATCAACCATCTCACGGACGCTCATGAGGTTCTTTATTAAGGATCAAGAATTGATAATACAACAGTTTTGTAAATATCCCATAGGCTCTTCTCATTAAGGAGTAAAGTTGTCTTTCGAGACAGCCAACCCATACTAAACAAGTTGTGTCACATTGAAGTTAATCAAACTCAATCGATTGACATCACCAATGAACCGAACCGGCCTTACTAAGCTGAGACCAAACAAACTAAACCGATCAAGCTAGAGAGTAGAGAAGTGATAAACTTATATATATAAAAGATCTAAAATATCTTGTATAACCTCATTTAAAGCAAGGACAAAAATATAATGTCACAATATTGCACCCTCTTATATGTAAATAGAGAGATCATAGACAAGACGTATTACTATTTATTATTGTTCACTTTTCTCTCTCTTATTTCTTATACTCTATTATATTCTCTAGGTATGATTCAATGACAAAAATATGATTTCATAATAAAAAAAAATGATAGAGAAGAAATATTACTATTTATTATTATTCACTTTTCTCTCTCTAATTTCTTATACTATGGGTGTAATTCAATGACNTATTTCTTATACTCTATTATATTCTTTAGGTATGATTCAATGACAAAAATATGATTTCATAATAAAAAAAGAATGATAGAGGAGAAATATTACTATTTATTATTATTCACTTTTCTCTCTCTAATTTCTTATACTATGGGTGTAATTCAATGACAAATAAGGCCTCAACAATAACATAAAGTATCGTACATGTAAATATCAAATTAGATGTAAGATAAATTTATTAATAAAAATTGCATGGTATGTATATAAACTCCTTTAAAAGTTTAAGTTTATCTTTAAATTCGCCTTAATTTTTAGTAAACTATTTGCGCTACTCTCATTCTAAATTCAAATTCCGTCGTTAAAATTAGTCGGCTAACATTGAACAACACTATCTGTCGCACGAATCAAAATTTTAACAGAATCTTATGCTGGTTCAGTAGATTTAATCCCATGATTGAGACAAACGCATCAATCACTGAAAGCTGAAATCTTGGCGTGCATGTTACTCACCAGGGGAGACGCTGTATCCATGGAGTCGCAGGAGCCGAAAACCCATGGCCGTGTCATCAATATCACGCACTTCTGAGTTCCTCGCCCAACACATCCCATGTTCGCTCCAATATCTGCCATTAATCTCTCCCAAGTTAAATCTAAGATGAAGATTGCGTGCGCAGAGTAGCCCAAGAAATTAAAGAGAAAAATACTGTACTTGAAGACGTATTCCATGCACTGTCTGATCTCTGCCTCAAAATAACGCGAAATGCCGAGCCTCTGCAGCCTGTCAACCACCCATAGATGCTCGAATATGTCCACTGGGTACACATTTGGCACTTCATGCGCACCCAAATACCACAACAATTTCAAAATTAGGCACGAGTAGTTTTTCATCTTAATGCCGATCATTTTAAATAAAAAATTCAGTTTTTTTTACCTCCCCCATGAAACCTTTCTACTACTTTCTTGAGATAAATAAGACAGTTTTCGTCGCCTGTCTGCATGAAAGCATAGGCGGTTGAAGATGGCGAAAACAGAAAGGAGCCATCCGAGCTCTGTAGCCTCAGCAGGCTCTGCCATTCCAAGCCGGGCATGCCTTCCAAGCTATGGAGCAGAGTTGTTGGCACTTTATGCATCAACTCCCTCGGAATCCTGCGCCCATTCATAGAAGAAAACAAAACAAAATCCCAACTTTAATTGCAGATAAGATTTGTTTGTTAGCCAAAGAAAGGGTTATGATTGCTGTCTTATCTTTTTTCGGANATGTGTCAGCACTGATCTTGAGATCTAACGGCCCGGAAGGGGGGAAATGTAACAAATGAGAACCAACTGACAGAATTCCAAGATGCCCACTTAATCAACTAGATGTAGCCACCCGAGATAAAAATAAAAGATGATTAGATGTAGGTTTGAGCCAGAGAAGGACAAAAAGATGATTGATTGATCCAAATTCGAACTAATTGAATTAAAATAAGATAGATAAGCATTCAAGCCAACAATAATAAGAAGGACAACCAAAGGTAGTAACCGACTAGAGAAAAGACCCAGTTCCTCAATATCATCAACCATCTCACGGACGCTCATGAGGTTCTTCATTAAGGATTAAGAATTGATAATACAACAGTTTTGTAAAAATCCCTTAGGCTCTTCTCATTAAGGAGTAAGTTGTCTTTCGAGACAACCAGCCCATACCAAATCAATTGTGTCAATTTGAAGTTAATCAAACTCAATCGATTGACATCACTAATGAACCGAACCGACCTTACTAAGCCGAGACCAAACAAACTAAACTGATCAAGCTAGAGAGTAGAGTAGTGATAAACTTATATATATAAAAGATCTAAAATATCTTGCATAACCTCATTTAAAGCAAGGACAAAAATATAATGTCACAATATTGCACCCTCGAGATCACAACAAGGCGTATTACTATTTATTATTGTTCACTGTTCTCTCTCTTATTTCTTATACTTTATTATATTTTCTGGGTATGATTCAATGACAAAAACATAATTTCATAATAAAAAAAAGATGATAGAGAAGAAGTATTACTATTTATTATTATTCACTTTTCTCTTTCTAATTTCTTATATTCTGGGTGTAATTCAATGACAAATAAGGCCTCAACAATAACATAAAGTATGGTACATGTAAATATCAAATTAGATGTAAGATAAATTTATTAATAAAAATTGCATGGTATGTATATAAACTCCTTTAAAAGTTTAAGTTTATCTTTAAATTCTCCTTAATTTTTAGTAAACTATTTGCGCTACTCTCATTCTAAATTCAAATTCCGCCGTTAAACTTAGTCGGCTAACATTGAACAACACTATCTGTCGCACGAATCAAAATTTTAACAGAATCTTATGCTGGTTCAGTAGATTTAA
>JXCR01149048.1:138883-182346 GCA_002079205.1 Phalaenopsis hybrid cultivar
TTTGATAGCACATTAAAAAGAATCAAGCAAGCTTCCAGTCGAACCTTTCTGGCATTGATCAAGCAAGACAAACGCTCCAGAAGCGAAGCGCGACGGCGCAGGCAAGCGTGCTGATTATTCGGTACATAAGCGGAGAAAGACCTGGTTGCCCCAAGAGCCGTCCTCGAGCTGGTTGTCGACTATCCACTGCAAAATAGAGGGGAACTTAGGCCCGCCGCCGTCTCTGAGGTCCGGCACCATGGAAACCCAGGCCGTATCATACGCCGATGAAGCCATCGCCCATTGAGCTCAGCATTGCTTTCACCTCTTTGATCATTTTCCATATTTCTCGTCTCTTTCAGAAAGCTAATGATTTCTTAGAAACAGAAAAAACCAGTCTTATTCTTGATAGTAATTGATGACTGTTTTAGTACCTCGGGGACTGATTCTTTCCCAGGCTCCGGGATTTTCGTGTCCAATTCGACTTCTTTTAACTTCTTTTCAATTGATTTCGAATTGTATTCTGTAATTATTTAAAAAAAATNTTCTGATGATTCGGTTAGGTGAGTAGTTTTTTTAGATATGATTTATGCTAAGAAAGGTGGAGGTAGACCTAAATAGACCTGGTTATGTTGTATAAATATGATCCTAATTTATTAGAACTAAATGAAAATATGACACTCAATAAGACTATGGAGAAAAAGGATTCATGTAGCCAGCTGTACTTAGTTGGATAAGGGCTTGTTGTTGTTGTTGTTGTAGATGCTCTTGAATTGTTAGCCATGTTATATGAATAGAACTTGCCAAATCCATGTCTTTCCCCCATAGGAAATAATGGTTGCTTCGGATACTAAAGTGAAAATAAGGAAAGCAAACTACCCTAATTTTAAAGTTTGTGGTCATGCTATCAGGTCATGTTGTGATAAGTTCATCATTCAATTGCCAAAAAGCCTTACTAAATTATTTTGGATAGGGATACTATAAAAGACATCTTCAAGGAGTTTTCTTGGCCTCTTTATCTTTGGAACTCACAAAGTTTTTGTAATATGCTGTTTTTTTATCGTTAAGCTTTGTGTAATTTAATAAGTTTTGTAACGTCTTTTACTTGAGCATGTTGTATAAATATGATCTCAATTTATTAAAATTAAATGAAAATATTATGGTCAACAGAACACAATGGAAAAAAGGGATTCATGTAGTTGACCTCATTTAGTGGGATAAAGGCTTGTTATTGTTGTTGTTGTTGTTATGACTTTAACATGGACATTTCTGCACGAAGGAAGGCACAAAATGTTGATTTTAGTAGAAGATTGGGAGTTTGAACGTTGCATTTGAGCAAGTTTGGGAGCAACCTTCACCAATAATAAGTTGTAGAAAATAGAATGGCTTGGTTTTGCTCAAATTTCCTTTACTTTTAAAGTTTGTACTGAAGGTATCAAATACGGAGTAAAGGATTCCTTAGAAACCACTGTTGTATGAATGTTCTACGGACGAGGCCTACTGGATTTTAATCATGGTTGTTGTTATTATAGATTTTTTTTATCAGAATGGAAGTTCACAATTATTAATTATTTAGTAATTATTTTATTAACTTTTCAGAACAGGTAATTTAACTCTTAAATTTGCTTTTTTATTTGTGTACTTGTCCTCTTCTTCCAAAGGAAAAAAGGCCATGTCCCTGCTTAAGGTTATTAACTGCTATTTGCTGTAAATATGCCTGATCTTTAATGATATTGGTTGGATGGATTGGAATAATTTTTGTCTGAAGTTATTTTTATGATGTGAAGCAAAACAACAAAATTGAAAGCATTGGTCCACTTTCATTTAAAAATTTGTGCTATATCTATGTTTTGAGCTTTGGAAAATATAGAAATTTTTAATTTTCGTTTCTTAATTTCCACCTTTTACAAATGATGACCTTCATGTTGAATATGACTTGTAGAAATTAAAATAAGTCTCTGATTGTGTTATATATTTATTTTACAATTTTTTTTCAACGTGATATGAGCTCAATGATTATTTGCAAACTTCTTAGTTGCCCTTCTTGGGTTCGTAGGGCTATTCTGTTATCTTGCAGAAATCATGTTTCTTTTTGTCTTTTGTTGAATTACTCAGGGATTGTGAAATTAAATCAATCGCACCCTATGGAGTTTTTGTAGAGATTGCACCAGGGCGTGAGGTAGGTTTGCATTGTATGATTACCTATTTTTAAATGTTTAGTGTTTATGCTTTCCATCAACCTTTTTTAATGTTGCATTTTCCAGTATCCCTGTACTCCTGTTCTTATTATTTATTTCGGGCATTGATCAAATTGCTGTTACGTCTTAACGTTTTGTTCATTCTTCAACTTGGTTCCTTCGTTATTTAATTGGATGGCAGATCCTCTTGTTTTATTTTTTTCAACGACTGATTTTTTAAACTTATTTTATTTTAAAATATGGGTAGATGTTGTTTTTGAAAAAAAAATATAACCTGATTTAATATTGGTGATAAGTGGTGTCTTTAGTTTGCATTAATACTGAAAGAGATTAAATAAGGTTTTGGGACAACATTTTTGGGATTGAATTGTGGCTGTTTTGGAGTAGCCATCTTCGTAACTAAAGGATTTATTAGAATGGATAAGAGGGGAAAATAGTGTGCCAGTGATTAGAACTGCCTGGGGCTATGACCTTCATTCAATCTAAGACTTTTGGTTCGAACCATAGTTGGATTAATCTATGATGTACAATTCATTATCTTCTTTTGAATCTCATTGAGAAATGTATACATTCGATTTTTTGGTCTTTTCGTCTCAGATCTTGGGAAAAATGATCAAAAACTTTTCTAACTTGTGATTGGGCCATCAGCTAGAGCCATGGGCATCAGGGAAGATTATAATTTATCATTTGCTAGAATGTTTAACTATAAGATAAGGTTTTGATTATAGTCGAAAGAGTTGAAAGATAGAGTTTTTAAGTTGAATATCTTTGGTAATAGGGTGATCACTTCTGGATAATTAATGTTGAGGATATGATGAATGCAGTAGGTACTTATGCTCCACAAATTTGATTAAAATATAGTTAAAAAAATTTGATAATAGATGGAAGCTGCTGCAATATTTGCTTGATCAATAAAGGCCATTTATTGGAGGTGTTTTTAATAGCATATATGTTCTAGTAGTACGAGCTATGAGGCATTAATGTAGTTATGGATTTGGTGATGGAAATGAAATAGCAGAAGTTATATTGATTTCATAGTAGTTTTTCTGACCAAGAGAAACACAGTGGCAAAACAAATAGGAGATTTGGGTTTTTGGTTCTCAATACAATGGGAAATGCATAAACAGAATTCACACAACTATTTAAGGTTCAAATTACAATTTCTTTTAATCTTATGAATAACTGTCATAATTGTAGCCGTGACCAATATAACCGCCCAACAAATGTTGTTGCCCTCTTTAGTGAATACTATACTTTCCAGGTTTAAACTTATGAACTGGCCTACAGGTTCTTATTCCAATTCGGCAGTCGCAAAACAGGATTACTGGAAAATAGAGAGTTCACTGTTTTAACATGAAAGAATTAAGTGAAGAAAAGGATTGGGCTAAAATAATATGATTAGAGGTGATACTTGAACCATGAATTAGAAAATTTTCTGATTTTAGCTGCCATCCTTCAGGTGATTCAAGAAGTTTCAGTAATCTGCATAAATTTGAGATGAAATTAATAGGTAGATTGCTGTGTCTAGGAAGATCGCTAATTAAACTTAAAACTAGAAAACAGAGAACATTGTTTCCAAATTGTTTGATATCCAGGAAGTTCTTGGTACTGCTAAGTTTCCAGTTTCTTCTTGTTTTTTTTTCTTTTTTTGAAATTTTTTCTAGTTTCTTCTTTTGTTTTGAGGTTCACTCTTCTCCCGCTCATATTTTTCTTCATCAGCATAACTATACTAAGGAACTCATTGTTTTGGCTGGTCTCCAAGAGGATCGTCCTGTTGATGCTCTTTTGAAAGTGAATGCTAAATATCAACGGAATGACGATAACTTTCTATCTAATCCATCTCTGTTTCGACAACTTGTTGGGAGTTCCAATTATCTGACTATTACATGTTCTGATATTTCATTTCCTGTGCAACAAGTTAGTCAATTTATACATGCACCTACACATGTTCATTTTGCTGCAATTCGACGTGTTGTTAGATACTTTTCATCGTGATTTGTTTTCTGCGGAGTCTCCTAGTCACTTAACTACCTGTAGTGATGTTGATTGGGTTGGTTGTTTTGATACACGTCGATCTATTACTGGTTGGTGTATATTTCTCGACAACTCTTCAATTTCTGGGAAGAGCAAGAAATAAGATCGAGTGTCTAATTTTGGTTGGTGTTATATCCTCTGCTTGTTCTGAGATCATTTGGCTTCGGGTTTTGTTGGCTGAGCATGGTTCTCCTCAACTTAAGTCTACATATCTTTATGCAGATAACACTAGCGCAATCCAAATTACTGCTAATCTTGTCTTTTATGAGCACATGAAACACATTGAAGTAGACTGTCTTTCTATTTGAGAAACTTATGATAATGATGTTATTTATATACTTCATATCTCTTCTGATCTTCAAACAATTGATATATTTACTAAGGCTATTTTTTGGCAGTGTCATGAGTTTCTTTTTGGCAGTGTCATCAGTTTCTTGTTGGCAAATTGATACTTCTTGATTAGTCAACATCAATTTGTTGGGGGATATCAATCAAGAATGATAGAAATCAGGCAACTAGAATTAGTATTTCTTTTTTAAATTATGAGTTTCCTATAAGTAGGAGTTTCCTTACTTAAATTGCTTCCAATTTTTCTCTCCTGATTTACCTCTCTTGTTAATTGTACATATTCTTTCCTTATAGCTGAATATATTTAGATTAGGAATAAGTATTAGGTTACTTAAAGTAGATTGTACATATTATTATTTATTGGAATGAAAGCAAAGAAAAAAAGCATTTTTCTCAAAAGTTGTTAAGCGTATGGTAAGAAAAATGTTGGCGAACGCCATTATTTGTTCTTATGTCATCCCATGTTGTGGTGTTAGTCTTCTTTGTCATAGGCGGTGATTGACACAATTTGATTGAAAGATACTTGTATAATACGGGTTGTGTCATCTAAGATGGCCTTTTAGATCTGCAATAAATGTTTGTCTTAGGCGACGTTTAACTTGACGTCAATTAACAATGGTTTCCATCATATAATTCAAACTATAATTCACTTTAGGGTATTTGAGTAATGGGGGAGCTTACAAACTTTAGTCATTGTCATAATTTAATTATCATTTCATGGTGGATCATTTAGTAATAGCGCTCAAATCATAATCATAATTTTTTTGTACTATTTGGTGCAAAACTCCATTAATTAACACAGGTCATGTTTTTATCGACATAAGATTTTTTATTGTGACAATAAAAGTACACTTGTTGTGACATTATCTCCTCATGAGCTGAAACATTATTAATGATTATAATTGATCAAGCAATCTCCAAAAAATGTATGTTTTTCTTTTCTATCATTTCATTTTATTGAGTGTGGATACAAGAAGTTTGGCGTATAATTCCATGTTGAAGGAGATATATTCCGTGAATGGAATGAAAATAATTTTCCCTTGGACAGCCTTGAGAATTTAATATTTGGGTTATAGTCTTTATAAAAGAGCAAAATTTTTTAGAACTGAAATTTTTCTTATACTTAAATTTTATCCAATAAAGGGTATAAGCTATCTAGCGCTCAAGATTTTGTTTGTTCCAATGGACCCTTGTGCGAATATGGATAGTTGTAGAAGGTTGGGAGGCTTTATAAGGATGCTAGTGTAGGAAGTTCAAGTGTGTTTAGAAAATTGACAAATTTTATATAAAAGCCATTCATTTTTTTTCTTTGATGAAAAAAGAACTAATTTTTTAGTTATATAAAATTTGGATGACCAAGATGGAACTGTCACATCTGATGTGTAATTTCATTAAAAAAAAAAGATATATATTGACGATTTTCAAAAAATTTCATATTTTTTTTCACAATTTATGGGTTAGAAGCTAGCATTTTTTTTCTGATATCGGAGTTAACCCAAATCACAATAAAAATGAAATTATTATTACTGAAAGCAAATGGGGCGGTTATAACCAACTCTTGAAAGGGAAAATACAACACTCGACACAAATATACTAAATAGGATGGATATCGGGTTGGTGGTGTTGATCAGCGAGGGTTTGGCCCTTTGAAGAGGTAGCAAAGAGTGGGTGAAGGCTGGGAGGTGTGGCAACAACAAAGGATTCGGACATCGGCGACAAGGGGGGGGAGTTGCGGCAAGGGCAGTAAGCTGGAAGGAGAGGAATGGAGGGCTAGATAGCTTGAACAACAGAAAACAACAGGAAAATGTTGTTTTCGAGTGGCTGCAGCGAGGGGTAATTTTGACGGAAGCGATGAGGGATGCGGGGAACTGCAAGACAGCAAGAGGATGGCTGTCTGGGGTGGTGGCAGCGAGGACAGGTAGCTGAATTGGGGAAATTGAAGGGAAAACAATAAGGTCCGACTGTTTGGGGGCGGCTGCAGCAATGGAGGGCGGTTGAGAGCAACATGGGGAGGATGTAGAAAAAGATAAGTGATGCGGGAGACCAAAGTACTGTCGCAGCTATACTACCGCTGACGCGTTACCGTAGCAACACAGTAAATGTTATCCCCTCTTCGATTTTATTTCCTTTTCTGTTTGATTCCCTACCTCAATCCATTCCTTCCTAGAATAGCCTCACTTCCAATTTTGTACTTTTCCTCTCCCCATCCCTCCCCCCACTTCTTTAGTTATTGCCTATTCTCCTACTTGCTAGTCTATCTATTTCCCCCTTATTTATAGATGTTGGTTGCCAAGAATCGAGGAAGGTTTTTGATGATTGTTGATTTGAGTTGTCGCCTTTGAGGCGTTCTTTTCCTATGGGGGTTGTACCCAATGATGAGAAGGGTTTTAACTCGTCCGAGGCGGTAATTGTCTCCAATGGTCTGGATGGTGCTCATGCTGTAGCTCAAACCCAACCAGATAATTATCCTTCCACTACCCCCTCTGGCCCGCTTCCAGCAGCTGCAAATCAGTCGACCTTGTTGTTATCTTCATTCCCTAATGTTGTTCGACGCTTCCTGTAGTTGTCTTGCTGCCGCCAGCCACTATGATACCTTCCCTGCTGTTGTTTGACGCTTTCAACATCTGTCCTGCTGTTGCCAGCCACGCAGACAGCTTCCCTGCTATTGTTCGACACTTCCATCATTTGTCTTGCTGTCGCCAGCCACGCCGACACCTTCCCTGCTATTTTTCAACGCTTACCACGGCTGTCCCACTATTATCCAGACCTTCAACCGCCTTCCAGCAGGAGTCCCGGCTTTCCAGGCCTTATTTCCAACCATCGGACACCCGTTTCCTACGTGTTGTCCTGCTTCCAGCCACCAGCCAGCAGGCCTCCTACCGCTGCCTTCGCTGCTCCTTCCAGCACCACCGCATTCACCTTCCTCCCCTACCAGACATGACGCTCGCCCTAGAGGAAGGTCTTTGTGCTTTGCGTTGTTTTCTTTTTTATTTTATAACATTGTTATTGTCCTTTGATCGTTTGGGTGTTGTGGTAATTTATTTTTGGTTTTTGATGAGTCTTCGTGTAACCTTTCGCAATTCAATAATAATATTTGTTTTGTCTGTTGTGGTTTGTGTTAATTTTGGTATCATGTGGTATTAGAGCTAGTCTAAACCTAGTTATATCCTAGGATTTCTAGCATTTGTCCCTACCCAAGCCACCCCCACCATAGTTTTTTTACTCTAAAAGCTTCGACGAATAAGGTTGAAGCTCCCCCAACCCAAATAGATTGACACGGGAGCTTATCGTAGACGCGACACTGTAGTTGTTACAGTACCGTGGATGCGTAACAGTAGCTGTTACAGTAATCGTGGGTCCCTCTTTCCTTTTTGATTCCTTACATTATCTACCACCTTTCACTTCTATCCCAATTTTGAATTCCTTCTTTTCCCATCACCCCTCTTTTATCTATTGTCTATTCTTCTACTTGTCTAATCTTTTTACTAACCCTCTCTTATGTATACATGTTATTTGCTAAGGTGAGAGAAGGTTTTTGATTATTCTGATTGTGGATTTCTTATTGCTGCCTTTGAGGCGCTTTCCCCACCGGGGGCTATATCGACGGTGAGGAGGTGCTCCGGTTGTAACTCGTCCAGGTGGTGACCGTTTCCAAGGCCACTTCAAATTTATTTCAAATGAAGGCATTCAAGTTTCAATCTTTTTTAGCAATCTTGCCAATGATGATTTCTATTCCTGATAGTTTTAGTTTGAAGAGAGGATTCTTACATACCAGCATTGCCATGTGATCTTGATGCATAGCCGGAGAGGTCACCAAAGGAGATTGNAATAAAAAATTGATATTCATAGTCCTATATGTTGATATTGTGATGTAAAATTGATCCTATTTTATTCGCTCTACTATACAAATTTGATCTCAGTTTCAGTTCATGAGAAACCTTTTTGGTTCAATTTTGAATAGACAAAAGACTAAATTGGAAAGATATGATGCTCTGGATCAAATTAGTCACATATGAATAATTAAGGGATNTGCTCTTCAACAATAAAAAATTGATATTCATTGTCCTTTATGTTGAAATTGTGATGTAAAATTGATCCCATTTTATTCGCTCTACTATACAAATTTGATCTCAGTTTAAGTCCATGAGAAACCTTTTTGGTTCAATTTTGTATAGACAAAAGACTAAATTGGAAAGATATGATGCTCTGGATCAAATTAGTCACATATGAATAATTAAGGGTTTATTTTGAAGTTCAATTCTCATTTAAATATACAATGTGTGTGGTGTGAGGGGCTAATACCGGAACAAGTAGGAATCCAACAGAAACACTAAAGCAAACTTTTATTATTGTAAAAATAAGGCTACAACACGACACAAAAAGAAGTGGGAAAGCAAGAATAATCCAAAAAATAGCCATTAAAGACTTCTCATATGGAGAAGAGCGCATAAGGGGATAGGAGGCGTGGTAGTCCCGCCTCGTATGGAAATTGTGAGAACTCTTGCTCGGTCTATTGGACCGGTTGATTCTGCGGGAGTTATTGCTGACCAACTAAACTGGCCGGCGCCTATAGCACCCTCGTCAGTCTCCCTAGGTTAGCGGTGTTGAACGTTGTTGAAACGTTTATAAGCATTGTTTAGCTTCCAAATTACTCTGAAAGGACTGTCCACTCCAGGATTAAGCTTCTGGAATGCGCTTATGGGAAATCTCTCTTTAACTGAATCCACACGAGGTAGCCTTCCCGGAACTTCACTTTCTTCCTGTATCACCCATGCCTGATATCTTTGGTTCTGCTTAGAATTTTCCTTGCCAACCTTCTCATGGAGTTTCTGAAGGTAACCCCTCTTGCAGAATGTATGTCATAACAACCTGAAAGTTCTATAGCAGTGGTCGTGGTGGTGTTGGTACCTCACTTTACTTCTCGGTTCCCTCTAGAAAGACTAATGCTACTGCTACGGGGGCATCTTTAACTGATTGCAGGAAAGTGCTCCGGGAAACTAATGATGCTCTAGTTTCACTCTAGTCTTCCGTATCCTTAGTAGCAAAACGATATATTTCCCATCTTTCTTGAAAGAATAAGTGTTCTTGAAACCGTCAAGGCCAACTCAACAGAATGTGGAAGGCATCTATAGGAACTACATCGTATCATGCTTGTTCTTGTAGTTGATCCCCGATGGAAAAGTCAACTAGGCACACTTATTTATACGTCTCTTTCAGTCAGGTAAGAGAATATGATTGGGGATGCTTCTGCATGTCCAATCCCAAGTTTTTCACCATAAGTGTGAACACGTTCTCAGAGCTCTCACTGTTGATGATTAGGCTGCAAATCTTGCTCTTGACGGTACATTTTGTGCTTAAGTACTATGTCTTAACCAGGATTGGTCCCGTTCTAACTAATGTTTCTCCCTCGTCTCCGTGGAGCTAGAACTCTTCTTCTGGACTATCATCGACCTCCTCAACGGCGCCCTGATCTGTGAGCATGACAACTCGGCTCGTAGGGCAACTGGAAGCTATGTGATCAGTAGCCGCGACACCTAAAAAACTTTCTGGTGGGCATTGTATTGGAGGAACTACCTCTCTCTGACTTCTTCCCACTCTGATCTGCCTTTGATCAAGAAGCTTGCAAGAGAGAGAGAGAGAGAGAAGATTAAAGGGAGAGAGAGAGGGAGAGAGAGGGGGGGAGAGAGAGAGGGACGAGGTTAATGCATCTGCATTTGTATATTTGCATCTATGGATGTGTGTTTGTATGCATAATTCTTTTTTAAGTGTCTTCAAAATGCTGTCATTTATTAGGCCTTTTGGTATAAATTTACCAAAGTTTTCTTTAAAATGTAAATATTCCAAATTTTTCATTGAAAACAATATTGTTATCAAAGTCCTAAACTTAAGTTATGCCAAAGCAACTACTAATTACGTGTCCATTAAGCTTAAATGATTTTCTTTCTTCGTTATATGCAAATTCAGAACATGTCAGGATAGCTGAAAGATTAAAAAAATGAAATAGTTTTCTTTGATATCTTCCTCGACATTTATGACTTTATGATTTTACTTTTACATTGTTCGAACCTCTATTGATCTAGATAAATGAAAAGGGACAACTGCGACTGAGCCGTCGTGCTTTGCTTCCGGAGTCAAACCCTGACAGCCCTACTTCTCATAAACAAACAAGCTTGGGAGAGAAGGATGATTCTGTTAACGCTGCCTCAAAAATAGCTTCTATCAAAGTTGACCCAACTGAGCAGAAATCTGTACTGCCTGTGAATAATACCATGGAAAACAAAATTCCTTCAAAGAAATCTGCATTGGCTAGAAAAGCTACTTCAGTCCCTGCTAAAGCTGAGGAAATAATTAGAAAATTAGTTCGTCCTGTGAGAGATGGCTTAGTTGTTAACAAGGAGAAACAAAGCAAGAGTAATGCAAAAGCTGTTTCCCGGGTATCCTCTAGAGATGAATCTAATTTAGTCGACGATGAAGCCAAAAATCGGTGACCAGAGCTGCAAATATAATAGTCAAGAGAAATAACATTTCATTAGATGTTCGAGCAAACATCGTCTTGTGATGCTAACTCAGAGTATTCAGGTACAAGGTTTTTTAATTATTTTCTTTCGCACTAAANCTTAGCTAAGGTTGTATGAATGACGATGGTGGTCTGCTTTGTTTATATTGTCGCTCTACCTTCAAGGCTAGTGTCTGGACATCCCCTAGTGTCAAGTATGGTTTTAATTACACTGTTTCTAATGGTAGGTTTTAGGCCCCAAGGTATCTGGCTATCGTATGCTCTTCCAACTCTGTCAGCTTGCACTTCAGTTGCTTGTGGTCGAACTAGGTTGTGTACTCCTCGATCGAAAGTTTCCGCTTGTGCAAGTTGTGGAGTTTCAAAAATATATCCTGACGATAGTGAGGCGGGAGGTATTTTTCAAGCGTTGTCTTATTAATCTTTTCTCACTTAGTTATCTTTTCACTATCTTCTCTTTACCTTTGCCTCTGTAGATTTTCCCATCATAAGGAGTCATTTTTCTTTTCTTTAATGATTGCTAGCTTGACTCGTTTGTCCTCTGGCACATCCTTATTCTCGTTAATCTGTTCAACTGATTGCAGCCAGTAGATAAACTCATTGGGGTCCATGCCTCCCTCAAATTTTGGATTGTCCATCTTGATGCCAAAGTCCTGTTGGCCTCTATGTGTGGCCTTATCTCTTGGTCTCCTCTGTAATTGGATACCAAAACGGCGTAGTCAATATTTCTCGTCTCTATGATCTTCCCTGTGGATCGAATTCAGATCCTCATCTTTGTGTTCCCTTTGACTCTCCATATCATGGTCAAAGGTAATCTCGTCATGGGTCCCGTCATCCAACTTTGCTAGCCTCCATTGCAGACGATAGATTGCTCATTAAATCTCTTCCCTGGTAGAGCCGGTTTATCCCTCCACAGTGGCATGTTAAGGTTAGGAATTCAAACGAAATAATTTTGTGGATGTGGCTTGGGTAGGGGCGGATATTGGAATTCCCTATTATGGGATTAAGATTAGGCTAGCTCTGATACCAAATGATATCGTAACAAGTAGGAATTTAGCGGAAACAAAAAAAGAAACTTCTATTATTGTAGAAATAGGGCTACAACACGACAAGACTGGAAAGAACAATACAACGACACTATGCTCCTGTTATGGCCAAAAGAGAGGACCCAAAGCAGCGGTGGCGACGGCGGTGTAATTCGGGGACAGGGAAGGGTTGGAGGCAGCTTGTTAGGTTAGAAAAGAGGATTTGGAAGGAAGGGTGGTGGCTGATTTGATGGTCAGAGGAGTGGGCGAGAGGGACAGCTCGGGGAGGAGAGGGTGAGGGGGGTGGTGGGGGTGGTGGGCGCTCAAAGGAAGGTGTTTGGTNTTTTATTATTTTAAAAATAGGGTTACAAAACGACACAAAAGGAAGGGGTGGGCAAGCAAGAATAATCCAAAAAATAGCCATTAAAGACTTCTCATATGGAGAAGAGCGCATAAGGAAGGGGATAGGAGGCGTGGTAGTCCCACCTCGTATAGAAATTGTGAGAACTCTTGCTCGGTCTATTGGACCAGTTGATTCTGCGGGAGTTATTGCCGACCAACTAAACTGGCTGGCACCTATAGCACCCGCGTCAGTCTCCCTAGGTTGGCGGTGTTGAACGTGGTTGAAATGTTTATAAGCATTGTTCAGCTTCCAAATTACTCTGAAAGGACCGTCCACTCCAGGATTAAGCTTCCGGAATGCGCCCATGGGAAATCTCTCTTTAACTGAATCCACACGAGGTCGCCTTCTTAGAACTTCACTTTCTTCCTGTATCACCCATGTCTGATATCTTTGGTTCTGCTTAGAATTCTCCTTGCCAACCTTCTCATGGAGTTTCTGAAGGTAACCCCTCTTGCAGAATGTATGTCATAACAACCTGAAAGTTCTATAGCAGTGGTTGCAGTGGTGTTGGTACCTCACTTTACTTCTTGGTTCCCTCTAGAAAGACTAATGCTACTGCTACAGGGGCATCTTTAACTGATTGCAGGAAAGTGGTCCGGGGAACTAATGCTGCTCTAGTTTCACTCCAGTCTTTCGTATCCTTAGTCAGTAGCAAAACGATACATTTCTCATCTTTCTTGAAAGAACAAGTGTTCTTGAAACCGTCAAGGCCAACCCAACATAATGTGGAAGGCATCCATAGGAACTACATCATATCATGCTTGTTCTTGTAGTTGATCCCCGATGGAAATGTCAACTAGGCACGCTGATTTATACGTCTCTTTTTCCTTTTTCAGTCAGGTAAGAGAATATGATTGGGGATGCTTATGCATGTCCAATCCCAAGTTTTTCACCATAAGTGTGAACACGTTCTCACAGTTCCCACTGTTGATGATTAGGCTGCAAACCTTGCTCTTGACGGTACATTTGGTGCAAAAAGTACTATGCCTTAACCAGGATTGGTCCCGTTTTAGCTCGGACTGTAAAACTCGTTGAATGACTAATGCTTCTCCTTCGTCTCCGTGGAGCTAAAACTCTTCTTCTGGACTATCATCGACCTCCTCGACGGTCCCTGATCTGTGAGCGTGACAACTCGGCTCGTAGGGCAGCTGGAAGCTATGTGATCAGTAGCCGCGACACCTGAAAATTTTTCTGGTGGGCAGTGTATTGGAGGAACTACCTCTCTCTGGCTTCTTCCCACACTGATCTGCCNAGTCATAAGCCAATTTTGACTTGGTTTCAAGTTGGACCGATCCAAATAACCAATTTGAGCTAGTTAGTTTCAATTTTGAGCCAAATCGAGCTGATTCCAAGCTGAAATGGATCCATATATATATAGTACTAAGTAAAATTGACTATATTGAGTCATATGCCAATTTTGACTTGGTTTCGAGTTGGACCGATCCAAATAACCAATTTGAGCTAGTTAGTTTCAATTTTGAGCCGAATCGATCTTATTCCAAGCTGAAATGGATCCAAATATTTCAATGTAAGTCAGTTTGTTTCAATTTCAAGCCGAATCGAGCTTTAAGCCGACTCGGGTCCAAAATTGAACCGGCTTGAAATTGAATATAACGAGCACTAAATCTATTTGAGCCGGTCCCAGCTCACCTCGAAAGTAGTTCTTTAACAGCCCTTGCCTTTGATGCAAGCTAGCTTATTCTAGCACTCGAGAGTTTTGTGTTTCAATCAACTAGTCATGGGTTCAAGTCCTTCCATATGCGGGGTTCGTGCATTTGTATGTGGAGAAAAAAAAAAAAAGCAAGAACACAATCCACAAAATTATCAAAAAAAAGTTTGGTGGTAGCTACAAATCCTGAAATAAGAATATGCAAATATTGAAAATACTCCCATGGATTATGTTTCTAATGTTCTAACATTTGCTATTTATGCAGAAATTTATCATTTCCTTGAAGATTGATATAGCGCTGGATCTTCATCTGTATCATAAAGAAGACTGGACGGCATTTGCATGTTCTGATAACAATGATTTGCATGCAATACATATAAATACTTTTTTGTGTAATAATTTGTGATGATGTTGCTATATGGCCATGGAAATATATATATATATATACAGTATGTAANCTATATGCACTTTTTATAGAGAATAACAAATAGAGACATCTCTCTTTTCTCATAATCATGTTTCACATGCATGTTAGTTTTTTTGTGCTAGTATATGTTAATGTTAATGTTAAAAGCTCGCTAAGAAGTTTAATGACATAAGCTATGCCCTTTTTAATGTATAACCAATCAATAAATCTTTAATTAAGCTGCTTAAGAAATTTCTCTTTAAATTAATTAAAGCCTTCTTGGTTTATCACACCACATTAAATTGTAACTCAGGCCACTCCATATTCTACTTATGTTTCGGGATGATTCATACGTGAGTTGCCTCATTCCATATTTTCCATGCAAAATGGTTAAATACAAGAAGAAAATGTGTGCCTATGACTTCGAGAACTTGAACCTTCACATGCAGTTTGATCGTTAGATGTTGTTTGACTTCATGCTCAATTAAAACTACACAAATATCAGTGTACATAATACACATACACAAATATATATATAGTGCACGCGCAAGTGCACGTGTGTGTGCTCGCGTGCATAACCAAATTGTGTCATTTGATAGCTTGTAGCTGGCTAACCCACTTTGCAGGCCTGTCAAGCTATTATTTTTAAAATTTTATTTTATTTTATTTTTGGGGGAAATGCAAGTTAAAATCTTTTATCCACTAATCCAAGAAAATTTTTGAAATAATCTTGAGACTTTGAATTATTAATAACCTTCACAGTATAACACCAGCAGTTTGCATTAGGGAACATAATCGTTATTTTATTGGNATTTGTGGCGAAATGCAAGTTAAAATCTTTTATTCACTAATCCAAGAAGATTTTTGAAATAATCTTGAGACTTGAATTATTAATAACCTTCACAGTATAACACCAGCAGTTTGCATTAGGGAACATAATCGTTATGTTATTGGAAGAAATGAGAGTAGATGATTGTAAGACTCTTAATTGACTAATATATAGCTTTTTCTAACAGCCCTTGAAATATTATTAGGCCCAACAATCATTTATTTGATATTGGCGAGTAATAGGGGACATCCTTGAGACTAATTGTAGCTAAGATTAGCACAAACTTGAAAGAGTAGCCTAGAGNTATCGTTATGTTATTGGAAGAAATGAGATTAGATGATTGTAAGACTCTTAATTGACTAATATATAGCTTTTTCTAACAGCCGTTGAAATATTAGTAGGCCCAACAATCATTTATTTGATATTGCGAGTAATAGGGGACATCCTTGAGACTAATTGTAGCTAAGATTAGCACAAACTTGAAAGAGTAGCCTAGAGTGGAAAAAATAGGAACCTTTAGGGGAGCGGGGTGCAAGGCTCATGGAGCATATTTATGAAAAATTTTAGGGTCAAATTTGATGATTAATATTTATCACACATGAGAGTCTAGAGTAGTGTCCAAAATGTGAGAACATTAGGGGGGGTGGGGGTGTAAGGTTAGTGGAGCATATTTTAGAGAGTTTGTAGGACCAATTTGATGATTAGTATTTATTGAACATAAATTGTTATTCATAACTTGATTGAAAGAGCTACCAAGTAGGTCTGGGAATAGGAGATGAGCGCATAATTATGACTAAAATTTTGCAATTTTGTGAGACCTAAGTGATAGCTCTTAAATTTCACTTTTTACCAATATCCACAAGAAGATCAATTAAAATCCTCTCTGGTCAAAGGGATAGACATTTCAACAAGAACATAGGACACAGATAGGGCTGTGAATTTAATTTGAAGATAGTTAATTGCTCAAAATTCGATTTGAATTTTGGCTCAAATCGAAGTTGGATCTAAAAAAATGAGTTGTGCCATGTGACGAAACTTTGGATTGAAATTTTTTTTTAGCCGATTTCGAGCATATGGATCGGCTCGAACTGACTCGAGATCAACTCATAGTTATTTTTATTTATAAAAATTATATATATATATATATATAGTACGAAGTAAAATTGACTGTAATGAGTCATAAGCCAATTTTGACTTGGTTTCAAGTTGGACCTATCCAAATAACCAATTTGAGCTTAGTTAGTTTCAATTTTGAGCCGAATCGAGTTGATTCCAAGCTGAAATGGATCCAAATAATTCAATTTAAGTCAGTTCGTTTCGATTTCAAGCCGAATCGAGCTCGATTCAATTTTAAGCCGATTCAGGTCAAAATTGAACCGGCTCGAAATTGAATATAACGAGCTGGGAGCCGATTTTGAGCCGCACTAAATCTATTTGAGCCGGTCCTAGCTCAGCTCGAAAGTAGTTCTTTAACAGCCCTTGCCTTAGATGCAAGCTAGCTTATTGTGTTTCGATCAACTAGTCATGGGTTCAAGTCCTTCCATATGTGGGGTTCGTGCGTTTGTACGCAGAGAAAAAGAAAAAAGAAAGCAAGAACACAATCCACAAAATTATCAAAAAAAGTTCGGTGGTAGCTACAAATCCTGAAATAAGAATATGGAAATTTTGAAAATACTCCCATGGATTATGTTTCTAATGTTCTAACATTTGCTGTTCATGCAGAAATTCATCATTTCCTTGAAGATTGATATAGCGCTGGATCTTCATCTGTATCATAAAGTAGACTGGACGCCATTTGCAAGTTCTGATAACAATGATTTGCATGCAATACATATAAATACTTTGTATGTAATAATTTGTGATGATGTTGCTATATGGCCATGGACATATATATATATATATACAGTATGTAAAGCTCTCAGATAATCAACTTTTAACTGCATGATGGGAGCTGACAAGTTGGTTTTTAAGTGCGTAGTTATTTCATTGCAGGTGTACTTAAATGATCATATGTTCAGAATGTGACTGGTTGATTGGAGGCATTTTGTTACATACCAGCTAATTCCTATGTATTTACATATAAAGCATTTAAATTTTATCTTTTTTACATTTATATCACTCATGGAAAATATCATTATTATTTCAGCTTTGAAAAATGAATCATCTTTTTATGCATAAAGAGGTATATATGTATGTAAATTAAATTGTGTTAGATATGTAAATATATGGAAATTAAGTCTCATTTATATAATGCTAAAACAGTTAGCACTGTTTTAAACATATATAATAGAAAATTTGGGTAGAAAATATCATGAAAATGAATTGAAATCTTATGAATTATTTTGAAGTGTAATTTAACAAGCAGTTTTTTTTTAATATAAATAAAATTGCATTAATATCCATTATAATTAAATTTATGAAAAATATTTCATAGCAAGCGGAATAAAATTGCAATATTAGATGTAGTAAAGTTTTTATATATATATATATATTTTTAATTAGCGCAAGTATAATAAGCTTCAAGTCTATTTAGATCTTATTATTAAAAAAAAGCCATAATCTTCTAGATATCATTCAATGGAATGTGATATTAAAGATTTAAAAACTATACATAAATATCAAACTTTACATATTAGATATGGAAATATATGAAATTATGCAACATGCTTAAAAAAGGGCATTTGCATACATACCGCTCAATTCCTATGTATTTACATATCTAACACCTCTTTACATCAACATTTACATCACCCAAAATTTTCAATCCACATCAAAAATTACACTTGGAGGCAATGTAGCATATATGTAAAAATTAAATTTTTGATGTTGGACAATGTAAATAAATAGGAATTAGATGGTATGCAAATTTTACTAAATAAATAAATAAATAACTGGTCTGTATCTAAATCCCCTTAAAAATAGTTTATTAGTGATATTTTTTGAACTTAGAAGCTTAAAATGAGCTGTTAATTTGTGTCACACTGATACATGTGAAAGCTGCATTTTAGTCATTACTATGCATTAGAAATAAAGAAATATAGAAACCCTAAAAAGTAGCAGTTTCTCAAAATGGTACACAATATATCATATATCAGCAACCGGACANTGACAAGTTGATTTTTCAGTGCGTAGCTATTTCATTGCAGGTGTTCTTAAATGATCATTTGTTCAGAATGTGCTCAACTGTGGTTGATTTGAGGTATTTTGTTACATACCAGCTAATTCCTATGTATTTACATATAAAGCATTTAAATTTTATCTTTTTTACATTTATATCACTAATCTTTCGTATCACATGAAAAATATCATTATTTCAGCTTTGAAAAATGAATCATCTTTTCATGCACAAGGAGGTATGTATGCATATAAATTAAATTGTGTTAGATATGTAAATATATGGAAATTAAGTGGTTTTTATATAATACTAAAACAGTTAGCACTGTTTTAAACATATATGATAGAAAATTTGGATGGAAAATGTCATGAAAATGAATTGAAATCTTTTGTATTATTTTGAAATGTAATTAACCAGCTGTTTTTTTTTAATATATAAATAAAATTGCATTAATATATATTATAATTAAATTTATGACAAATATTTCATAGCAAGCGGGATAAAAATGCCTTGCAATATTCTTCACGTCTATTTAGATCTTAGTATTAAAAAAAAAAACCTTGCAAAAAATGTAACTCTTCTAAATATCATTTACTTGGAATGTTATATTAAAGATTTCAAAACTATAAATAATTAACAAACTTTACATATCAGATATGTAAATATATGAAATTATGCAACATACTTATAAAAAGGGCATTTGCATACATACCACTCAATTCCTATGTATTTACAAATCAAACCCCCCTTTACATCAACATTTACATCATCAAAATTTACACTGAGGCAATGTAGAATATATGTAAAAATTAAATTTTTGATGTTGGACATGTAACAAATTTTCCAAAAAAAATAATAATAATAATAAACTGGTCTGTATCTAAATCCCCCTAATAAATAGCTTATTAGTGATATTTTTTTAACTTAGAAGCTTAAAACGAGCTGTTAATTAGTGTCACACTGATACATGTGAAAGAAGACTACCTAATTTTGATGCTGCATTTTAGTCATTACTATGCATTAGAAATCAAAAATATGGAATCCCTAAAACTAATAAAAAAATGCAAACTTATCAGCGGTTTCTCAAAATGGTTCACAATACATCATTTATCAGCAACCGGACAATCAATTCTCTAAGCCCAAAATTGCCTATTGGGAAATGGTCAGAAAGAGCTAGAAAGAACACCTAATCCTCAAGTATGGAATCAGAGATTTACATATCACACCAGCTTTGGCATGAAAAGCCAAAAAATTATGAAGCTCCTTTCATTCGTTGACCGTATAGGAAGAATTATGGCAGGCCTTGTCGTCCACGAGCACTGGACAGAGAACCATGGGTCTCCCACAAATACCGACCAATGGCACGGAAACCGCTCGAAAAAACATGTCTGAATATTGTTATTGTTTGGGGTCTCTAATCATCTGGATCCATTTCTTCATCTTGCTCGACGGATCTGGTGGCTTCGCTTCTGCTTCCATCGCCGGCATCCTGCCGGTTCTCCAAATCCAACTCTTCTTCAGGAAACTCATCGCCTTCATCTTTTAGATCGCCGGATTCCGAAAGAACGAAATCAAGACCTCGAATCATCCATTCGGGGCATTTTTCTTCACCACCAAACAGGATTTCATCATTGGGACCCTTCACAAGTTTTTGAAGTTCAGTAGTTTTTGATGCTCTGCAGGAGCATTCTGGTAAAGGATGGGAAAGAAATGATCTTGGTTTTGACAACCGGGACTCCATTATTAAACCATTGATGCCTAAACTGTTGTTGAGATTTTCGCGAACCAAGACTGTCCAATTGTGCTTAGGATAATAAAGGTTGTCGCGGATTGAATCTAGAAGCATGACGAGTGTTTTTCTGTGATAGGGAAAATCTATTAATGTCAGGTCATTAAAAAAAGAAAAAAAAGATTTCTCAACATATTTACTTCCAAAATAAGCTCAACAAAAATTTGAAGGAATCATGCATATTTATTCCTAAAACTGAATACATATAGTAAAGAGAATAATGAATGTTAGAAGAGTAAAAATATGTTGAACATACTGAGAACTGTCTCAAAGTTGCTATAGATTGCAAGGATTTATATGAGGGAAGCAATGTATAGAATGTGCATTAAACATATTCAAAAAAAAAAAAAATGCAATTAGGAGTGCAAATGGGGATGAAAATAGATATTATAAAGAATAAAAAAAAATGGTCAGCTTTATTTTTGGATGTTTTTGTAAGTTGAGACTTGAATCTACAATTTGGTTATAAGGGGTATGAAATTCAGCTCATAAAACATGTTAAGAGTAAAATGACAGCCATAAAGTGCAATAGAATATACCATATTGTAGGTTTAAGGTGAATGTAAAATATTTCAACCCGTTAAAAATTAAATAAATACTTTTTTTCACTCATTGGGCTTGTTTTTCTCCTCCATTTGCTATCCCGCTTTCTATCCTACTATAAAAAATCGTGTAGTCTGTTTAAGAAAAATAGAGAATAAGGATGGTGATTCACAGCCTGCTTCGACAACATGGATAACTAATGTTGAGCTGCAAGTTTTATACAAAGAACTCTTGGTAAAGTAAAATATTATAGGATCAATGCCATCATCATTGTCATTAAGTTTATCCAAAACACTCAATGTCTATTTTATAAATCATCATTCTTCATTTAACAAGCTCAGCTAGTACATAAGTGCTAAGTATTTTGCGAAAATCATCTTACAATATCTCTATCCTTCATTCCATGTTGATGAGAGCTGCATGTACTGAAGAAAGTTTTATTTATTATTATTTTGCATAACTTCTATCATCAAAGTTAGCTTTCATCTACCACTTTTTCTTCCAAATATTTTGACATCAAGCTTATATACATAGTATCCCACCATTCTAATATTATTGACCACTGCAAAGCTCGGCAAGTACACCATATAGATTAAAACCTATATTTTTATGCATTTCTTCAAAACTAACCCCTACCTCAATTTTTTCAATTAATCCATAATATAGCCGACCCCACGTAATGGTAAGACTTTGTTGTTGTTGTAGTTGTAATCCATAATATACTTATTCTATTCATTAAAAAAAAACATGGGGCATGTACATACATAGCACATAATTCTTATGTATTTGCGTATCTCACACCTAAATTTTTGTAATTATACACATAACACTCAAATTTTTAAGATCACAATAAAAATACTACTGTCACCACTTTTAAGAAGTGAAACACATATTTTCATGCATAAGTTTGAAGCACCAAAGAGTTATGCAAGTAAATATGAAAGTTTAAGTGCAAGATATGAAAATATACAAGAATTGTGTGCTAGGCATGTAATTTCCCAAAAAAACAATGATCTCTTACCTCAGTTTATTTATATATATTACTATTTCCTTCCTCAGTTGATAACAACTTGTACATATCATCGAGAGTTGAAAATTTTGTAATTCTCACGTTCCGTTTTATATGACTTTTAGCTTCTTCACACGAAATTGGAACTACTAGTTACACTCTTTCGTGCATAGATTTGTATTTGAGTTGGACTTTGTTTGACGCAGATGCTAATGAAGTACTTTTGTTATATTATTTGAACTAGAATCATCATATTCTCATACAAAAATTCAAGCTGCTAGAAAATTCAACTATTCACAAATCAATTTACAGCAAATGTGCACAAGAAATTTGTTGAAATTTTGGCATACTACCACTTGATACTTGTCTTTAGCTAGTTTCATTAAGTATCTAACATTAAGCTTATTATTAACTAAACATATAGAATGTTCAATATCATTATAAGGAGTACCAGTCAATTATATCTTCATAAAAGTTTGGTTGTATGATACGCAAATAAATATCATCCGTGGGCTCAACATGAAGAAATGGGTAGACAAAACATAACTAGTGATGTCTCTACAATAAGATATACAGATAAATTGCATATATTTCAGTAGCCTCCAAAAACCTACTTAGATGAGAGCTTCATGCATTTGCTATGCCTCTTTTTATCTTATATTATGATAATAAGATAGGATATTAGCTGTCCTAATGAACATTCAAAGCAAATGTTTGGTATGACCAGGTCTACTAAACTGCACAAAAAAATTTACATAATTTGTGGCTATTATAATTTATTTTGTTATTTTCTTTGCACGGAAAGAATACCAAAATTACTATGTTATTGATTATTGAAAAAATAAAATTGACGTGAAGTCCTCTCCTTGATCCAAGTGCTATGTTTGATGAAAGCTATTGAAATCATGCCATTGATTCTTTAACTTCATTTTTATCATTCTCATTGCTCAACTTTCTCGCTTCTTTATTTAATTGTTGGTTGGTTTGTAAGATTGGACTAAATTAAGATACGCTATAAAATTGGCTTTTAAATCTATACAGGAATTCCTAATCATTGCACTAATTTTGTTCTCAAATGTTGAGACCTAATTTTTAGTTAATTGTAAGAGATTGATGATCATTCATACCAACTTGACTTCCTTCTGTCCATATTTTTCATCATTAGAAATAATGATTTATGCTAATAGTTTGCTTTCCTATGAATTTTGCATGCTTCATTTGTAGTTTGCTATCCAATAAATTGTCCATCATTTTCATTGCAAAACCAGTAATTTCATTTGATTATCAAAACTCACACTATCCC
This sequence comes from Phalaenopsis hybrid cultivar, assembly GCA_002079205.1. Lineage (NCBI taxonomy): Eukaryota > Viridiplantae > Streptophyta > Magnoliopsida > Asparagales > Orchidaceae > Phalaenopsis > Phalaenopsis hybrid cultivar. Next base: position 162,048 of record JXCR01149048.1, read on the forward strand.
GTCTTCATATTTTCTACATAACATATCATTTGAATAAAGATAACTAACCTTAAAAGTTAGGGGCATTTACACTCAATTCTTATGTATTTATATATTTCACACCTAAACTTTCATATTTACTCACAGCACTCAAATCTTTAATATCACATCAGAAATAGCACTACTATTAGTTTTTAAAGGTGAAATACACCTTTTCGAATATGGGTTTAAAGCACCGAAGTGATATGCATGTAAATAAGAGAGTTTAGGTTTGAGATATTCAAATACATAATAATGGTGTGCTACATGTGTAAATTTCCCTAAAAGTTAGTATTACCTGTCTGGGCGATAAGTTCTTGAAGACGCCATTTGGTACAACCGATGGCCAATGACAAGGCTAGAGAAATCAGGCCAACCACTCCCATCATTATGAAATCCAGGGAAAAATACATCAGCCTCCACAGAAACATAATAATCAAGAGCATTCCACAACAACCTGTGAGCCTGAAATCTCAGATCTGTTGCTGAAGGGTCTGGTTCGACATCACTTTCGGCAATCCAACCATACCAACCTTCCTTCTCATACTGATAAAAAGGTCTAGCAGGAGGTGGAGGGAGAGGTCGTGGCCGAGGCCCAGCTTTGTTCCACTCTTCGATAAGCTGTTTCTTGGTTTTCTGTGGAATTGGAACAGGAAAGTTTGAAGGAAGAGGGGCTTCTGGGCCTAACAACTTGAACAACTCTGTCTTACTGCATAAAGAAGTTCGATCCACCAAATTTGTGTACATTGCACGTAAGGGGACTAGAACCCTTTGGCCACCAAACATTTCTGCGCCAGCCAAATAGATTATTGTGTCTGGAGGATATCCCATTGCCCGAAGGAGAATTCCAACCTGAAGAGTGCAAGCATGATTATATTTTCAGAGCCAAAATATAATTACTTAAAAGCAATATAGAAAAAGATGCAAATCAAAATTAATCAATATTATATACACAACCATGCATAAGTAAACTAACCATGCCATTGATATAAAGCTTAAACTACATTTATGCATGCATGATGCATGCGATGAGGTAAATCAAACACCCAAAAAAATAAGAATAGCATCCGAATATGCATACTGTTAGACTATTTTAGGCACATCTTCCATTTTTAGAACATAGATAAGTTGTTAAAAAAGCCAAACTAAACTTAAATTGGGCCAAATTTAATGAAGAATTATCATATAACTTTAATGAGACTTTGGAAATAAACAAATATAAACTATGGAAGACTCCACGGTAAAGTGATAAGGTACAAAGGTTATTTAAATTTTAAACAATGAGCTTTAATATAATGAAAATATGAATATCCTATAAATATATAGTCATTACAAAGAAGCTTGGAGTTTTGCAAGTAACTCGGTAAGTAAGGCCAATGCTATAGCTTTTGATGGATTGCAAATTAGTTAGATGCTACCAAGGAATTGGACATCGATGGTTTACAAGCTTGCCCCAAAGGTTCTAATACTTAAAGGGCTGAAACAATTGAGTGGAACAACAATGAAAGTATTCTAAGAAAAAAATACATTTTGTCTTGATCAACAAAAGATATAAATCCTACATCAGTTTATCCATACTGAAAGAAGTCCACTTATTGTAATTTGAGTTTGCGATATCCAAAATATTGTTCAATTTTTGCGTCCAAAATATTATCAAAAAATTTCTCATAATCAATTTGGATTTATGCCAGGTAGGTCTACTATGGAAGCTATACATTTATTGAGAAGTTTGATGGAGAAGTTCGGAGATATTAAGGAGAATCTACATTTGATTTTTATTGATTTAGAAAAAGCTTCCATAAGGTTCCAAGAGATATCCTTTGGAGAGTTCTTGAGAAGAAAGGTATTGATATGACTGATATTCAAGTCATTAAAGATATCTATACTATAGTTGTTACTTGTGTTCGTACTGAAGGAGGATTGACCAAATATTTTTCTATTTCTGTTGGATTACATCAGAGATCGACTTTAAGCCCATTTCTTTTTGGTTTAGTTATGGATGGTCTTACTTAACATTTACAGGAGGATGTACCTTGGTGTATGCTTTTTGCTAATGATATCCTTCTCATGGATAAGATGAGGGAAACAACCCAGGAAAAACTTGAATTATGAAGGTCTACATTGGAGTCTAAAGGCTTTCCATTTGAGTAGAACTAAAACTGAATACATGGAATGTAATTTTAGTAGCAGTAGCTCTAGTGACAAAAGTGTAACTTTGGATGATCAAATTATTAAAAGATGTGAACGATTTAGATATCTCGGGTCTGTTGTTCAAAGCGATGGTGAAATAGATGGGGATGTTAATAGTAGAATTCAAGTTGATTGGTTGCCATTTGTGTGATAGAAAAGTAATGCTTAGACTGGAAGGAAAATTTTATAAGACAGTGGTGAGACCTGCAATGCTTTATGGCACTGAATGTTGGCCTTTAAAAGAGAAGCATAATACTAAGTTAAGTGTTGCCGAGATGAGAATGATTAAGTGGATGAGTGGCTTTATACTTAGAGACAAGATGCGAAATGATTATATTCGTGATAGGGTAGGTGTAGCTCCTGTGACGGACAAAATTAGAGAAAGTCGTCTTAGATGGTTTGGTCACATTAAACGCGACCATTAGATGATCCGATTAGGAGAGTAGATGTTCTAGATTCGACTTGTGTTAAGAAAGACAGAGGTAGCTGATGATCTGATTAGGAGAGTAGATGTTTTAGATTCGACTTGTGTTAAGAAAGGCAGAGGTAGGAAGATCCGATTAGGAGAGTAGATGTTTTAGATTCAACTTATGTTAAGAAATGCAGAGGTAGACCTAGAAAGACTTGGGCTTATTGTATAAAAAATGATCTTAATTTATTAGAACAAAATGAAAATATGACACTAAATAGGACGCAATAGAGAAAAAGCATTCATGTAGCCGACCCCACGTAGTGGAATTAAGGATTTGTTGTTGTTGTTTTGCGTCCACAACTCCGCATTTACACAGGCATAACACAAAATTACAATTCGCATAAGTTTAAAACGGGTGCTTTCCACTATTTTTAGCATACCACTCAGAATGTTCCCACATTTTGCTGGTTTGAATTTGTTCAACTTCAAGCAAATTTAAACATAGTTAAACTTCATAGAGGATGCCAGTAATTTCACCCAGTTGTTCCTTAATGGTAGTAATTTGATCGTTCATATTGACAAATTAAAATGTCGTCAGTCATGCAGTAATGGAAGCAGCAGGAAAAGCACCAAATAATGGAGGACAATCAACATATTTATGCTCATCAATAGATCCAACAGCAGTTTGAGATGACAAGATGTAATCAAGAGAACGAAATTAAAAGAAAACGCAGGGACAGAAATTGAAGTAGAAACATACAGTTACGTAAATTAAGTTTAGAAGAAGACTAGCCCGGGATATATTATTACTTTTTGAAGGTCATTGATGCGTACACCCAATTTCTCACAATGATTGTAGCACTCATCAATATACCTAGATGATGACAAGGGTCCTTTATCACTAACAACAATAACAACTAAAGAAAATAAAAAATGAACACATCCAGTATGTTACAGCAGCAGCTATGTATTAGTGAACTAACTTTATTTACCCCATGTTCACCCAATAGTTAGCCTTTATCCACAAGTAAGCTCTCATCAACAATGGCATGGTTGGCTCCCTGTTAAACCAACAAGGTGTGCCCACAGCTTGTACTCGATCTTGTCTGTCAGTGCAGCTCATCTAATTGCTGCTGCATAGTAGATTCACATTAGTACTACTCCCCAACTCACCTAAAGAAGGGTGTCACCCTCAACCTCACCAAAGGAAGAGATAACAAGCTTGTCAAGTTACGGTTTAGAAGAGAAGGAAAAAATCTTAATTGTATTTCAAAATGCCATAGCATATAACATAAAATTCCATGGTTATGTATACAGTTTACTTCATAAGGAATTTAATGAACCATAGAAATGATAAGAGATAAAACGTTATTTAAAAGTCATAAGTAATATATTGCACTAAATTACATAAATTATAGTGTTTTCCTCTCATCTTCCATCAAATCAAACCACAACAAAGTGTGGATCTTCAAGATTGCATGTTTTCTTCCTCTTCTTTCGTGGGCTCACCACTCTCTCCTATCTCCAATTTGGCACAAGGTTTCTATCTCCTCTCTCCTTTGGATGCCTACAGATAGAGGAGCTCTAATATAACTTATATCATCTTATAGCTTCTAAATATGATGGAACGATCAAGAAAAGCTAATGATATGGCTTAGCATGTCAACATGTATGGATTTAATATAAACTATATGTAAACTACATGCAACGGTGGTGATAATTTCAATGCAAAGATTCTCTTTGTTCTCATTTTTAAAAAATGAATAATAATATGATAATAGAATTTTATTTATGACTGGAATTTTTTTATAATTCCATGCAAAACTTACGGAGGAGGCCATCCAAGTAAATTTGCTAAAGCCTTTCATGCTTTATCTACTTCAATTAGATTGATATCTCCGTGGTTCATCAACCAAACCTTACATGCGTATGGTTACCTTAGAAGCTTTACAAATGATTAAATTGTCACAACTCAGCTTAGGGGCTTGAAATTACCATGATGAAAAAAGACGGTCAGATAATTAAATTCAATTTTTATCACTAAAAAGTATAAATAATCATCCAAATAGATTGAAAAGGCTACTAATAATTAAAATAATTAAAAATAAATTTACCTTCCTCCAAATTGATTGTGTCCTTTATAAACACTCCCTTCAGTTACTCATTCCCTAATCAATAATTAAACCTTAAATTATTTAGTTTAAAAATAAAGCAAGCAACCAACTAGTGAGTGAATACTCGTACTTGTAACATATCGAATAAAAAATAATATGTATGTTAGTCAAAAAAAATAAATGATAGTTTACTATTCATTTATGATGATTCAAAAAAAAATCATGACATTTTATTGTATAGTTATTTGTTTTAATTTATATATATCATTTACATCCGTTACAAAAATGATACCTAAATATATCAATGAACATGCATTAATATTAGTATCATTTTTCAATTGTGTGTGCATCTATCTAAACATCTTCAGCTAGTAAAGTAAAAAGGTATATTTAATCAATAAATCTTGCACATGCCAACATACAATATAAATCATGTTATTCTAATTATACCTATTATTATATGTCTTTCAATAATAAAAAGTATAAGATAAATAAGAATAAGTATACAAATCTGTGACATTCCTTTCTATATGATCAATTTGGTTAGTATAATCGAATAATTATATCATATTTACAATATCAAAATATATAAGGAAATATCATTCTAATTAAAGTAATATAGAAGAGAAGCAATATTATTAATATAATTTAATTTTAAGAGTACTCACATCAATCTCTGATGGCTTGATATAATATTTATATTATGACTTCATATGCTTATTAATGATGCCTAAAATAAAAACTTTCGTATTAGTATTTTTTTATCAAATTATTTAATTGTGCATGTAAAATTTTTATCTATCATAACTACTTCATTTTAATTTGCAATTCTTTAAATTAAGTTTAACACATTACTTTAATTAAATTGTTAGTCTTATAACTTTTAATAAAACAAATACAAAACTTAGTATTAAATTTTCCTTATTTTTTTCTTCATAATTTTATTTAATTTATTTTTACTATAATTTCATTTCATAAGGCATAATTAATCTTTATTAATTATTAACTTAAATTTTGAAAGATTATTGCAATTATATTGTAAAACTTTAACTATTTTCAATCATATTTTTATTCAAATTATACATTTTATTATTATTTTTATATATAAGGGTGTTATTATATTAACCAATTTCAACATTTAGTAGATTTTAATCATAGTTATTTTAACATTTAGAAAAATATTTTTTAAATTTTAAAACAATTTTAATATGATTAAATGAATTTTTATTAGTAGTTATTTCAAATTAAGTATATAACGCAATATAATGACTTTTAACTCCAATATCTCAATATTGAATATACATAGAATAATTTTATTTCTAATTTATTTTAAACTATTTTTATCTACTATCCCTCAAGTTTTAGCTTGATCAATATAAGAGAAATTCCTCCTTGTTGTTAGTCAAATTCTCGTGCTTCATGGCTTGAACTTTCTTGTCACACACTTATTGAGCTCCTATCCATTCGATCACGCTCACTGACGCTCCTACAAAATTGGACGTTCTTGCGAGCATGACTCCATATCTCTGTCACTGCTCGCTCTTCTTACAATCCTAGCAATCTCCACACGATCACTCGGGAACATGAATCAAAAGTGGCTTCACCAAGGCTATTGCACAAGGGCACATGCTCAATCCCTCACCCACTTCTTCTCCTCTTTCATTCTTTGTTACATACATTTTCTCGATTTCACATAGAATCAACCGCCTCCTCTCCTTAATCTCCTCGGCTTAATACACTAAAGGGGATCTCTTCTTATAATAATGAATTAACCCCTCATCTTTGTCTCCCTCATTTGTTGCTTTGATTTTTCTCTCTCTATTCACACATTCATCCCATTTTTTCACATTCACCAATTTCGCTTCCAATGAAGAAGATTTTAACATAATACTATAGAATTAGTTTTGGAGCATATTAAGCTTATAATTCGTTTTTGTCATTCAACCCAAATAAGAAAAGACACTACAAATAGAGCCAATCAATTTATCCATATGGAGAGCTTAAGGCCTAAGCCTCCATTAAATAACTACTACAAAAAAAATATTATACATAGTTGGCTATGTCATCATACAAGAATATCAAGCCAAAGGCTGAGCTATCCACAAACCAGTTCAACGAGCTCAAAGAGCTACACAGTTTTAAACAATTATCAGCTCCTAAAATTAAATGTTGAGATATTTTGTTGATTCAACTAGCTCCAATAACTTACCTGATCATAAAAATAAGTCGCACCAAGTAAATTTACCTGAAATTTTCTTGTAGGTATCATTTCGGTAAGGAAAGTAACGTTCGTGATTCATGGTACAATAATAGACAACAAATGTCGCTTTAGTGCCAAAGAGGGAAGAAAAAACTAGAGGGTAGTGCATATAAAGGTAAGTGAACATGCACTGAAATTAGTTAGGGAAAACATATAGCAGACCAAATATGAAGAGAAACTTAAACCACTTGAGAACAACACATTCTCAATAAGGTCATCATCATAGGAATATTTTGATGACAAGACTGAAAAGAAAACAAAATGCAAATCAATGAAGCTCCCTTTAAAGTTTGATTTTGGTGCTTCCTACGAGTATACACTTTCAGATTTCCATCAAGTTAATTTCTTAGAGTCAAATGCAGAACTAATCATATATTTATGTCAATTCCTAAGTAGTCATATTTTTTCATATTTTTTATAATTGTTGATTTTTAAACGAACTCTTAACTATTGCAATCATTCAGGAGAAAAATAGTGATAAAATGTAAATTATTCCAATTGATCCTCAAATCATAAAGATAATATTAAAAAAAATTAGGAATGAGAATTCTTAAATCCAATTCCTAGACTTTTGTGATAAGGACATTGTTGATGACCATTCAACAAAATCTGAAATTAACAAAAGCGGAAATTGATCCAACAGTTTAGTATTTGAAGGTGTTACAAGTGTAAAATATGTAAATACACACGAAGTATGTGGTATAGATGTAAATTTCCCATGTTTTATTAAAAAGATAGTTATCAGATGCAACAGCTTAAAAGCAAGCTATTTAAACACTATAGGACATAGATAACATAAGTCTAGCGAAAAAAAAATATGAAATAAAATAAAGAATGAACATAACTCGCCTCTTCAGGCATAAGTGGGCAAAACCCCTTTCTTTTCTGAGATGTAGAATCAACACTCAAATTTCCGTGAACAATGCCACGCTTGATCATCTGGTTCCTTCGATATTGAATAAGTTCAGTATGAACATCCTAAACAGGAACAGCTAATAAAATGTCAAGGAATTGATGAAACTTTACATTATTTTGCTTTTAGGCAGTTGTAAGAAAAAAAAAAACATCCATTCAAATTAGTAAATTCTGGAAGGCCTATCTGAACACAATAACAACACAACAGACTGACTTAAAAAAGGATTATTGGAAGAAAAAAAGAGTAATCAATAGGTAATACAAACCTGGAAAAGTTCAGCACAGCCATGAAAAGCCAAGGTATCTCTTGCAAGCCCAGGATGCAATGCAAGATAAGGACGGCCAGAAGCCCGTAATCTGAAAAACGAGTTGAAATTAAGCCTAATAAATAAATAGAAATTTTCTCAGCATCGAGATCAATATAATACAAGTAACAAAAATGATATTTGGTTGTCTCCACGTCAGCAAAATTGTAAAGAACAAACTCGACATGATTCAGATGGAAAGTACAAGTGGTACAATATATTACTGAAGTAATATTCGATCATTATAAGAGTGTGGCAGTAAATCAACTCATGTTTAAAAGTGGAAATAAATTGAGTGGATCCTTCAACTGGTTAAAGCTAAATTCAATAGCAAGGGGCGATTTATGATTAACGATGTGGCAAACAAAAGGAACGAAAAGGTACCTTTCCACAATCAGGTTTCCCAATGCTTGAATTTCTGGACGAAACTGAAGGGCGTGGAATGCAACCCTGCATCTAAGTCTCTGATATTCTTCCAAGTCTGGGGGGAGAATAGACTGCAGGGATTGTGGACAAGTGTAAGATACCAGAAGGCATGTTCACTACCAAGATAAACTAATATTGGAAATTTACCTGCATACCACATAATTCTTATGCATTTACATATCTAAAACCTAAAGTTTGATATTTATATTTATAACAGCTTCGTGTCAAACCCATGCATGAAAATGTGTATTTCACTTTTAAAAATATAATGATGGTGGTATTTTTTTATATAATGTTAAAGGGTCAAGTAGTATGCATGTAATATGAAAATGCATAAGAATTGGGTGGTATGTATGTAAATGAACAGTTTCTTACAAAAAAAGGTTGAGGAACACCTTGTCTCTATCTAATATAATGGATTTTGGAACACCATGCAAACAAACCACTTCTCGTTTAATTACAATAGCGATAGACAGCAGAATGAGGGGGTCATGATGAAATGAAATGTGCATACACACTCGGGCAATCCATTACCACCAATATCATAATAAATCCCTCTGATCGTGGCAACCCCTCTATAAAATTCATGGTCACCTCCTCAAACTTCTCAAGTGAAATTAGGGGTGTTTCAATTGCCCTCCCAGTGTCATAGTCAATTACTTGTGTCGTTGGCAAATATCGTATTTCCCCACCATGTCTTCTACATCTCTTCGCATCCCCACCCACTATAACTCCACCGACAATCGATTGTCTTTTGTACCCATGAGTGCACCTAAATCGTGATGTTGTTAAACTCCAACAACAAATTGGGGATGCACTTTAATGCGCTCGGTAACACGATCGACCTTAGTGGAGTAGTTTGTCCCCTCAATGCATATCCTGGATGACTATCCAAATCCTTTATCAACTTTGTCTTGATCTTCCTCAGTCCCTCATCCTGTTCACTTTTCTGCCTCAATATTTTTCAATCTAAGATCATGGGTACTGATAAAGTTGTCAGTTAGGGCTCCTTCACCTTCCTATATAGAGTATATGCGGCCATATTCATCGGTCCTAAGCGTAACTTGGATAGCCACCTCTGATGCCCCACAATCACCGTCCTCTACTCCAATAAATACTTCAAGCTCCTCCGATATGTCCTAATTATAAAATGCATCCCAATAAGTAGGGACGCCACTTCTAAATGTCCAAGACAATAGCCATCAGCTCCCGCTCATATACAAACTTGAGCCTTGCCTTAGCTTTGCACCTGATTGACATAAGCAATAGCTCCTTGGCCTTGCATGAGTATTGTCCCCAATCCATATCCTGATGCATCTGTCTCTATCACAAACAGTCTGGAAGTGCTAACACTAGCACACTAACCATGTCTCTATTCAGCAGTTTGAATCCCTGTCACTGTTTTTCTTCAATTGCTCCATCAGCAGCGATGCAATAGTGTCATACCCTCTCACAAATTTCTGGTAATACACAGTGAGATCTAAGAACCCTCTCAACTCTTTCAAGATACTAAAGAAAGGCCCGTCCAACATGGCCTCAATCTTAAACAGGTCTGCTGCCACCCCTGCTCTCGTCACCACATACCCTAGGTACTCCATCTGTGATAGTGCAAAAAGAGAATTTCTTCAAGTTGGCATGCAATTGATGCTCTCTCAGAGCCTCGGGTATTGTCTTTGGGTGTCTCATATGCTTTGCTTATGTACGACTGTAAATCAATATGTCATCAAAAAATACTAGAACAAACTTGTTGAGGTAAGGCTAAAAACTTGTTCATGAGAGATTGAATTTGGCCAAAGCGTTGGTAAGGACAAATGGTATCATCAAAAATATATAATATCCTTCATAAGTCTTGAAAGTTGTGTTATACACATCAGCTAGCTTTATACTGATATGACGGTATCCCAACTTCAGATTAATCTTCAAAAAAATGATTGTTCCAAAAAGCTCATCTAACAGATCATCAATCACTGGAATTGAAAACTAATCCAGAATAGTTTCCTTTTTCAGAGCCCTATAATCAACGCAAAGCCACCAACTATCATAAATCTTCACCAATAAAACTGGACTAGAAAAAATTCTCACATTGGGCATGATAATCCTTACCTCGAGCATCTCCATAATCAAAATCTCTCTATCTCGTTCTTCTAAATCTGGGGATATCGATTCGGTCTTACACTAATAGAAGGAACTCCTTCATTCAATGTAATGGCATGTTCTTGCTCCCTTGATGCAGGTAACCTACTGAGCTACTGAAAAATGTCAGAAAATTGTTGCAGAGGCAGTTAAACACTCGGAAACTCTGGATCTCATATCTCATCTAAACTCTGCAACTCCACCAAATAGCTCAATCATGCTCGTCATATCGTCCTGACCGTGACTTTGAGTGAGATCATGGTTCTGCAAAAGCTAGCATTCCCCCTCAACACCACCTTCCTCCCCTCCACCCTAATCTCCATAGTCAGAGATTTCCAATCCACCCTCATCTCTTCAATAGTCTGCAACCACTTCATCCCCATGACCACACCAGTACTTACAAAGTCTAAGGGAAGAAAAACCTCCACCACCTATAAGCCCTGTAGAGTCAACACCAATCCAATGCAAATTTTCTAGCTTTTCTCCACCTTCCATATCCCCCATCATGACCCAAAAACTTCCTATATCTACCAACTTCAACCCCAACAGATCCTCGACCCGATTTAAGATGATGTTTTGAATGGCCCTGCTATCCACCAATACCACTAGAAGCTACTCCCCGATCTATCCTGTCACCTTGAAAGTGTGATTTGGAGTAAATCTCATCACTGTGTTGATGGATACATCCGCTACATCAAGGTGTAAGACCTCCTCTCCCTCTGCTTTTTTTCCTCCAACTCACTATTTGCCTCCTCCCCATCACAAACTGCAAGAACTTAGAGTAAGCGATCTATGCACCGATGATCCAGCGCATACTTCTCATCACATTTAAAACATAATCTCTTTGCTCTTCTGTCTTGAATCTCTGCCTTCGTGAGGCGCTTGAAGCTAACCCCAAGACGGGCCTCCAAATTCCTCTCCTTCGTCGCCTCCCTCTAAAATGACGTTGTTTGGGCCCTCGATGTTAGGGTCGTCGTGATACTCCTATGGACCCTACTATAGAGTTGCTTTTATTAGCCCTCTCTATATGATTCTTGTCTTCCACCATCTGAGCTAGCTCTATCATCTCCTCCAATCCCCAAGGTCTCAACAAACGGAAGGTAGCACGTATGTCCGACTATAGATCTTTCATGAAATTCCTTCTAAATATTGCTTCAGAAATCTCCCTCAATCATCCCGACAATAACTCAAATCCCCATCTATACTCCATGAAAGTACCCTCCAATGTCAAGGCAAGGAATTGTTTGTGTAAATCTCCTTTCTAAATGGCTCGGAAATATTCTAACAACTAATATTAAATTCCTCCCACGAGTGAATCGGGTATCTAGCCTCCTCCATTGAAACCTTATCAGAGATTTCTCCTCCAAGCTTAGCTCTGCGGACATGAGCTTCTCCTCCTCATTTAGCCAATGCAATGCAAAATATCACTCCACCCGGTACACCCAACCTTGTGCGCCTTCATCCTAAAAAAACGACAACTTCAACTTCGTAACGCTGGCATCTCCACCCCAACTTCCCCTCACACCCAACCTTACATTTCAAATGGGGTTTTATATTGCATCTCAATAATTCTCCCCGTCGTCTCCTCTAAGCCCACAAATCGATTTTCCACGGATGAAAACCTTCCTTCCATGCTCAAGAACAATTCCTCCAACTCGAATTTAATTTCACCTATTTCTAATCTCTCTTCTAAAATATCAACTTTCTTTTCTTGCAATCTCTTTAAGAACTTGCTATGATACCAATTTGATACAAATTGGAGCCAAATTTTGGAAATCAATTGCAATAAATATGTGGGAAAACACAAATTAGGGCTAATTTGATTAGTTTTCAAGCAAACAAACAAGCATAGAATGTAACAGTTCCAGACGTAGAACATCTCTCCACAACCCTAAATGCCTCTAGAAACAAGAAGACAGAAAACTGCAGGAACTCAAATATAAAAACAAACCCTAGGTGATTAGCTCTAATAAACACTCCCAATCACATTCAAACGTTCCCCTCAAAACACATTCAAATTTTCCACCCAAAATCCCCTTTAATTCCTCTCCTCACATACGCAATTAAACAGCTTAACAAGCCCCACCAAGGGGCTGAAATTCTCCCATGCGGTCCTCACATACGCGATTAATGGTTTACCGAGTCCCATCTGGGGGCTGGAATTCTCCAAGGTGGTTTCAGCCAACTTAGGCTGAGCCAGCGGCCTTGGCAGGCCAGGCTGATCCAGGCTGGTCCATGAGGATCCTGCCTAACAGCATCCACTTTTAACTTTTGTTGATTAGATCAGTGGATTCTTACTCCTAAAAGACGTTAGCCACCAAATCTAATAAAAACCCTCTGCCTTCCTGTGGTATAAATGAAAAGTAATCTCTGTGATCGAGTCAGAAGTGATATGAGATAGTTGGGAAGTCTTCTCTAGATAAAAAGCTCCTCTCCATTATACATCACAACTGTCCTCCCCAATTTCTTCCATGTTTAAAGCAGCCCCCAGCCTCCTCCCGATCCAAATAACTCTTAAATCTTGTTTAGAATCATATTATGCCTCTTTGCACTGACATTTTATAACTGCTTCTATTTTGTTCAGATGTTTGTTTCATGTACTCCACACCTCCTGTTTTCGCGTTCTTCCCATACTTTACTGCTCCCTCTGAGTTTTCTCACTTTTTCTTCTGAAAAAATTGATAAAGGCCCACTCTATCTTACAATTAAGCATATTTTGAACGCGTAGTTCTTTTGCAAGCTACATGTGATGAAACACAAGCCTATTCTCCTCCTAAAAGTGCATGGCCAGCCACCTAAAATACTCCACAAGTGCTCCCATCAAAATTAAAACTCAAACCTACAAATTCAATTGTGCTCCTACTCATCCTTTCTAAAATTTCTCCACCATCTACAATCTTTTGAATTCAATAGTCAAATTCAAATTATGAATTCAAGTATTATTCTATCGAATTATTAAATTTCCTCCACAAATTAGCCCACCATATCCGAACCACAGTTTACTCATTTATAGTCCATCTTCTCCTCCTTTGAGTAAACTCAAACCAACATAACATAAACCACAATTCTCTAACAAGCTATCGTCTAAAAAGCTGCACAATAAGTAATCCGCCAGCTGCTTCTGTAATAAGGATAAAATTTGCTATCCTTTTCAGTATCATTGCCCACTCAACATTTTCATCTCTATTCATTATTGTTCCAGCCTTTATGCACTCCAGAACTTCTAATCTTCATGCCCCCCTCCATTGCCACGCCATCACCAGTACTTAATTAAGCTAAAAATTCAAAGCGCCCTAGTTTTAAAAAATACCAATGCAGAAATTTAGAAATGAATAGCTGATGAATATGAAAATGAAGGAAACAACTATAGGATTGCCTATTAGTGGAATTAAAATAATTTAAACGAATACAAAAAAGTTATTTTCCGCCATTAGTATCCTTGAAATACCTCAAGGCATCCACCATCAGAAATCAACAAGCCAACAGCCTTTGATTGCTTCAGTTTAGGTAATACTTCTTTGATATAAAAGCTTGGGGAAGCTGAATATCTGATTGAAAAGGTTGGATGCTTGTTCCTTTTCCTTTCTTGTCTAAGATCATTAGGTAAACTCTTCACAACAATCAGGTCATTTGATAGCGCGGCTATGAACTGCTCCTCATTAAACACATAAGAAAAGCTCTTAAACTTGGAACTGCATGGAGAAAAAAAAAGGGGAGAAAGAGGGATTGGAAGAAGTCCACCACAAAAACAGAAAACTGATTAACATCCGAGGAATTCCATTGCATAAATTACCTAATTCCTTTAGAGCGAATACTGTCCTGAATCTCGGGAATGACAAGAGTGGCATTTAGCAATCTTGAAACAGCAATGAGATCACAAATCTGACGATTATGAAGAAGTGATGACCAAACAATTGAGAAATTTCAAATTAAAAAAAAAAGAATCCTGAATGAAAGTGGCCTACCGAAGATTTAACCTGATCAAATCCGCCATATATCTTCGCATATATAAAACCATTTTGTTTTCCTGGAACTGTAACCCGGTAAAGTAGCATGAGAGAAGTTACAAAAAATATATCATGCTAAGTGAAAATTTTACATTCAAAAAGAGAAGCAAATAGCCAACATAATGATATCTTAAATCCAAATCCAAATCAATTGAGTAAATTTGACGAATGTCCGGGTTTAATAAGTGAACCAAACATGCATTACATATAGCAAGTTTCTAGTCAACTGTTGGCAGTGATGACAAGCCTGGAATGAAAATTTTCAATAACTATATGTTGCTTCAGTAGATTTAAAGGTACGACATTACTTAGAGCGCCCGCAGAAACATCAACAGTTCACGTTATGTAGGACAAATATAACCTCCTGATTCCATAACTCATCCAGAGCACACTAATACCTCGACTAGTAAATATAAGGGGCATTTACATACATCGCACACAATTCTTATCTATTTACATATCTCAAACCAAAACTTTCATATTTGCACATATAACACTCAAATCTTTAATATCACATAAAAAATATTATTATTACCACTTTTCAAAAGTGAAATACGACATTTCATGCATTTTAACGCAGCTAAGTGAAATGAATGTAAACCTGAAAGTTTGAGTGTGAGATATGTAAAAACATAGTAGTTGTGTGCTACGTGTGTAAATTTCCCTATATATTCATTCAGAATATATAAATGAAAGTAATTAAGCTGGCATATCAAGAGCATCTCATGCGGCAGTTGTACTAATCCCACCTCCTTGTGAAAGATGTGAACTACACCCCAAACTGAGCTAAGCTCATAAATGCTTCATCAATAAATAAGACCATTTGATTCATAACTAAAGTCATAGGTTTCAATTATACTAAAATTCTTGTCAATAAAATAAAATAAAAAAAGAAAATGTTTCATGAGTCACTCCCAACTTCATGCTGATGATAAGGGGGAACTAAATAATTACATTTCTAAGGAAAGTTTAGCAAACTAATCCTGCAAACTGTTGTCAGTTTTACAGGTGATGCTAGCTAAGAGAAGCTTCAAAGGTGGCCATTGCATCAGGTAACTAACTTGCCGGATATAATGGAACTTACATAAATCAAAATGTAATTTGCTATAGATGATGAAATTTGCATTGCAGGCTCAGAGATTGAGCAAGCACGAAAAAATAAAAATTTTAACGTGGCTTTAAACCAGTAATCTGAAAACCATCTTCCCAAGTGCTAGCTAATTGATATGAACGTAGAAGAAAAGTAGAAAAGCCTACAAAGTCATTCTACAAATTCCACAAGAACGTAGATGGATCAGGGAAGGGACCCTCTGAGACTTGCGAGGTAGAATTGCAAAAAAGACGACAAAAAACAAATTAAGTTAACAATGTAATGCTTTTTAAAAGACAAAATTTAACAATTACAAAATGGCATGAGTATAACAAAGGCAATTACCAAGAACTGCCCAAGAGAGAGAGAAGTACACAAGATAAGATAAAGAAAACATGATAGCCACAGATGAGAAATACTGATGAATATGAGAACTACAAATAGACTCATTCAGATCGCACTGCTTAGAGAGCCTAGCAAGAGTAAGTGAACGACAATAGATTATTTTTCCTCAATTTTGCATCATCTGGCAAATAGACTCTAAAACCCCCTATCCTCCAAAGAGTCAACACTCTGGGTACTCGCATCTTAACAATAAGGATGTAGAATATCTGAATGATAGTTGTGCTCACATAATAAGAGCGAGGCATTGCAGTAATAATAGAAGAAAGATTAACGTTGATGCTTGAAGGTGTTGATGTGATTGCCAGGGTAGGACAGGTGCAGGCCTTAAAGCCCCTTACTCCAAAGAATAATCTAAACTAATTCCAAATTCTGATTGCAGACCTTGTATTAATAAATGAGAATCCCCCAAAATGTTAGAAGCTTGGATTCAATCATTCGAAGGTGCCTCTTGCGCATAATTAAATTTTCTCAAATCTTGATAATCCTTGAAACATTTAGATAATTTGTGCTAAAAAAAATTTACAGGCAATAAAATACAATGATGCCTTCAAATTCAACTATCAATATCCCCAAATCAAGGAGTCAATCCACACCTCCTTTTCTAATTGACAAGTGTTATTTAGTTCAACAAAAACTTTTGCTACAAATGGCCTCCAAAGATTAACAATAACATTGATCACTTGTTAATATTTTCCAAATATATAGCCAAAAAATATAAAGTCTGATTGATTGAAATAATCTAAGAAAATTAAATGTAATTCAAACTGAAGTGATGGATGATTCCTCAAAAGAGTCAAAATGAAAAGACCATTTAAAATATGCATCACAAAATCACTAGATAGTAGAACTGCAAGAGAAAAATCTCATATAACCTGCTTCTGAGAAGTATAATAATAACATGTCAAGGATAAATAAGCCCAACGGAGAGGTCTATAACTAAAAGCAAATCAACAATAAATTTGTAAATAAATTCTAGATTGGGAGGACCCAATAAAAATTTGTTAATAATAAAAAGAAGGAAAGCCATAGCAAGGTATGATATCTCCTCTTCAATGAAAATGGGAGCAGTTTTCCCCTGATATGGGGATGGATGCTTAAAAGAAGTGATAATCAATATTTGATTAAAAAAAAAGAGAATTAATTGTTTGATGGGGAGAAATGAAATCTTGGATCATCCTGTCCACCAACAACATTAGAAAAAGAGCAAAAAGGTTGAGTCCAGTTCCATAAGAGAGTAAGTTAGATGAGCCTCTGAGAAGCAAAATATCAACGAGATGGGAGATGCTGATCTACTTTTGGCTTCACCCAAAATCCTAGCAGCAGCCAATGCTTGAGAAAGAAGAGGCAGTGTCCAACAAAACATCGACAAAACAAAAAAGGAAAATGATCCAAACTGGAAGTCAAAAACGCAACCGTGTCATAAACCTGAGTTAGAAGAAGTGAGAAAGCATGGTGTAGAAGGTGAGAGGAAGAATATAAATAAATAATAGGTGGAAGGATAAGGCAACACTACAAACCTAGGTGCAGGAGAGGCTGACAATGAATGCCCTACCAGAGCTAGAGCAAAAGACAATCCAAACAATGAAGCCATCAGGCAGCGATATTAAGGCTAGGGATGGGGAAAGCATGGAAAGTCCATATGCAGAAGTCAAGATGAAAAAGTACCAACTTGTAGGCATGAGAGTGAAGCCAAGATTACAAGCACAAACACATAGATAAGGCAGGAGCCACGGTGATTAAGAAGAAGTAGGTAACATATGAACAAGCATGACAACACACTAGAGCATCCTCAAAGACATCCGATATGCGAGAGCATAAAAGGATTAAATTCTTGTCTGCATTCATGAAGTTAGCAATTTCATGAATAAATACCAGGATAAGCTTTCCTAGGGTTGGCAAATGGTTGCAAGGCCTCCAACGATTGGATTGAACCCCATAACTTTCTGTACCTAAACTTCTGCAAAGCATTTAAAAAAGAACAAAAAATCAGTACAGCAAGAACAGTAATTTATTTATCAAGAAAAAAGAATTATTGGGTGTAAAGAAGATGAATTACTTCCACCAGCAATGGCTCATTTAACCCAAAAGTTATGAAGGAATCCCTGAAAATTGCAGTAGATAAGGAAACTAGAGCAACCACAAACGTACCTTTCCATGCTGGTATATCTTATCTACAGTTGGCCTATATTGTATGATGTCCCCGGCTGAATAATTTGCAAGCAGAAGATGTACCAGCAGTGACACTATACAGAAGGCGATTCCCACAAGTGCAAATAGCTTGAATTTGTTTTTAACAGCCATTTTAGGATCTCATCAGGAGTTTCAAACCTAGAAAAGACAAATTCATTTCAGAATCCAACAAGCATATTCATGTTCACGAAAAAGGAAAAAAGAGAATATACCAAAAAAAGATGTATATAACTGCATAAGAAAACTTTAAAGGATTAGTTACACCGTAATAAATCAAGTGCATCAATTAGTAGAATACTGCAATAGCCATCATGCGACAGTTTGATAAAATGAAGTGTAGGATCAAACCACTACAAACTGCATCCATAAACGGCAATGCACATGACCTATCTTTCACTAAATAAACCAACATTTCAGGTCAGTAGCACAAGAAGAATTTTTAAATTTCCTAAGAAAATAAAAGCAACTTAGTGCTCGTTGTAACAAACTCCAAATGCACAAAAATCCTGTAACACTAAGTTAGTTGCATGCCCTCATGATACAATTAAGTGCTGCAGTACGATCATAAATCCGACAACGTGGGAGAAAGAAAAATCATGACCACATTCCATTATGCCAAAGTGCGATATGGAAGTTACAAATCATTGAAAGAGGGTAAAAGCCTATATACTCAAATATAATGCATTACTCCGTGTGATTGGCTGTAAACATGTGTTCAACAACAACAACAAAGCCTTAATCTCACTACGTGGGGTCGGCTACATGAATCATTTTTCTCCATTGCGTCCTATTTAGTGTCATCTTTTCATTTAGTTCTAGTAAATTAAGATCATTTTTAATACAATAAGCCCAAGTCTTCCTAGGTCTACCTCTTCCTTTCTTAATACAAGTCAAATCTAAAACATCTACTCTCCTAATCGGATCATCAGATGGTCGACGTTTAATGTAAAGTCGAATCTAAAACATCTACTCTCCTAATCGGATCATCTAATGGTCGACGTTTAATATGTGACTAAACCATCTAAGACGACTTTCTCTAATTTTGTCCGTCACAGGAGCTACACCAACCCTATCATGGTACGACTTTCTCTAATTTTGTCCGTCACAGGAGCTACCCCAACCCTATCACGAATATATTCATTTTGGCTTTCTCTAATTTTGTCTGTCACAGGAGCTACACCAACCCTATCACGGATATATTCATTTCGAACTTTCTCTAATTTTGTCGTCAAGATGGTCGACGTTTAATGTGACCAAACCATCTAAGATGACTTTCTCTAATTTTGTCCGTCATAAAATGGTCGACGTTTAATGTGACCAAACCATCTAAGACGACTTTCTCTAATTTTGTCTGTCACAGGAGCTATACCAACTCTATCACGGATATAATCATTTTGCATTTTGTCTCTAAGTGTAAAGTCACTCATCCACCTAATCATTCCCATCTCGGCAACACTTAACTTATTATTATACTTCTATTTTAAAGGCCAACATTCAGCGTCATATAGCATTGCAGGTCTCACCACCGTCTTATAAAATTTTCCTTTAAGTCTAAGCGGTACTTTTCTATCACACAAAAGGCACGAAGCATTCCTCCACTTCAACCAACCAACTTGAATTCTACTATTAACATCCCCATCTATATCACCATCACTTTGAAAAACGGACCCAAGATATATAAATCGTTCACACCTTTTAATAATTTGATCACCCTAAGTCACACTTCTGTCACTAGAGGTATTACTACTAAAATTACATTCCATCTATTCAGTTTTAGTTCTACTTAAATGAAGACCTTAGACTCCAATGTAGACCTCCATAATTCAAGTTTTTC
>JXCR01149048.1:182393-193050 GCA_002079205.1 Phalaenopsis hybrid cultivar
CAAAATACTCTTCCTCCACTCCTCAGGCATCTTTTTAGTTTTTAAAATAATATTAAAGAGTTTAGTAAGCCAAGAAACTCCCAAATCTCCCAAATATTTCCACACTTCAATTGGGATATCATCAGGTCCTACAGACCTCTCACCCTTAGTTTTCTTTAAAGCCTCCTCAACTTCTTTTTTACTAATGCGACGGTAAAAATGAAACATTTTATTATTATTCACGATATTAAAATCACTAAGGTCGATCGTATTTTCAGAAATTTCATTAATAAGTTTATCAAAGTAACTCATCAACCTATGTTGAATATCTTTTCCTAAGAATAGTACATTTTTATTTTCATCTTTAATACACTTTACTTGAGTTAAATCTTTGTTTTTATTTTCTATTTGTTTGGCTAGTTTATACATACATTTTGTACCCTCCTTAGTATCTAATCTATTATGAAGATCATTAAAAGCATAATTTTTAGCGATGTTGATATAGATGTATTCAAGAAAAAAAAAAGAGGTTGGACATTGAATATGTGAAAAAGCCACACCTTAGTAGTATACCCCATGGCAATCTGTTAGATCTGCACCTAGAGCACTACGTCTTATGCTCCAATTATTCAAAACCGAGCCAGACAAAGTAGTTTGAAGACTATTGTTAAGCATAAGACTAAAAGGGGCAATTTAGTCATATGTCAGTAATTATTGTAGGGTATAAATAGGCCTACATGTTCAGGGTTATGTTATATTATGTGTGATTCTTGTCTTGAATTTTTTGTTAGGATTTGGGAGAGATCGCCAACCTCTTGAATTGTAAGTGTTAGGGTTAGGGTTAGGGTTTGGGAGAGATCGCTTACCTCTCGAGTTGGAGTTGCTTACCTTTTATGTATTTGGGTCTGTGGAAGTTCATCTCTTGCCTATAAACTTGGTATCAGAGTATTCGATTTTGGGAAGCATTCTTGGAAGCCGAAGAAATCGTGGGGCGAAAACCATTGTGATTCAAGAAAGCTAAGAAGCAACGAAGGCATTACGGCGTACAGGACATCGCATTCAAGACAAAATCACACAAACTTATCACACTTTCAGTTAGTTAGAAGCCAACGACGGGATCACGGCATACCCTCGTGTTGCTCCGTTACCTAACATCGTGAGCCAATGTCGGGATCGTGGCGTGCCCTAGTTACGATACAATAGTGATTCAAGTGTTCGGAAGCCAATAGTGTGATAGCTTGTGACCGAACTTTGCGAGATATAGTTGTGATTTCTCTAGGAAGTCAACGACAGGATTGCTTGTGACCAAATCTCATGATACAATCGCAATCCAAGCTAGTTGGGAAACCAACGACGGGATTACAGCGTACAATAGTTTCGTCTTCATGATGGAAAATCGTCCTAGGTGTAATGGCGAACAAGAAAGAAGATGTTATGGAAGAAATATATGAGGAACATATGAGCCAAATCAGATCTAAAATTGAGAGGCCCGTGGTCCTAGAAGAAATGATGAAAAAGATGAAAGAGTTTCACTCAAAATGGCTCCGCCCGCTGCGAGATGGAGTGCCAGCATCTTGAGCAAATATGAGCAACAATAATCTGAAGGATCTATGTGGCATGTGGATCAAGTGAAAGAATCGGGAACGAACTCAAGCACCAGCACTTGAAAGGAATAGCATGACCACCGAACAACTGAAATAAATCGAAGTAGGCGGAATCGAGCAAAGGAGTCGAGAACAGATTTGAGTGTTAACTTTTGTTCGAAATTGCAAGACAACTGGAAATTTTGAATGAGAGACAACGGACAGAACAGGATGGCATGTGATTCAAAGTTGGAGAAGATCAATTCGAAGAATTTCGAGCTAACAAGGAACCACTGTGAGTGGGACCCCGACGGAGGGTTGCGACCAAACACGTCAATGCCTTTTATAGTGGTAGTCTTCCAGGCAGGAGATTTAGGAGCCTATGGGAACAGGCGAGCTTATTATTGGGTAAGCCAGACTTATGGAAGAAAAGAAATCAATATAGGTCGAGAAAAGAAACCCAATCCCCACTTCATTGGTGGAATGAACTTTGGTCGAGAAAATTGGGGAGGAGATTCATGCATAAGTTGAAGATATCGATCTTTGAAAGAGGGGGTACCTATGGTTGGGTTTATTGCATAGAAGAGAGAGTTAAGATACATATGATACGAAGTTAACGGAGATTCCGGCATTGATCCAGCAGCTCCTATAATATTTGTTGAAGTTTTCCCGTTGCAATGCGGATTGTCGCCTTAAAGGGAACACAAGTATGTAATAACCCCGAGACCAGGTTTTCTCCCATCATCCCCAGGTACACAGACAAAAATCAAGAGATTAATCTGAGATATGTTGGAGGACAAAATCATACAACCTAGTGTGAGCTCCTTCTCTAGCCCAATCTTGCTAGTGAAAAAGAAGAGGAGTTGGCATTTCTTTGTGGATTATCGGGCTTTGAATGAGACAGTACCTAACAAATTTCCCATCCGGGTGATCAATGAGCTACTCAAGTTGTTAGGAGCTATGGTATTCTCCAATATTAACATTAAGGCAGGATACCATCAGGTTCGGTTGCGATAGATGGATGTGCAAAAGATTGTATTTCAAATTTATGTGAGTCACTGTGATTTTATTGTAAAATGGAAAGAAAAACCATATTATATTGCCACGTGGGAGCCATGTAACTTGATCTGGCATAAGATTTCTCTCTTACAACTTGAGAACAATGTCTCTTTTTATGGTGAGAGTTATGTTCGATCGGCACCCGCAACACCGTCTTTCTTGTGCTCCAATGAGTTGATAACGAACCCGCCAAAGTAGTTTGAAGACTTATGTTAGGCATAAGACTAAAAGAGGAAATTTATTCATTTGTTTTGAATCTTAGGTTATTATTGTGAGATATATAAATAGGGCTAATAAATTTGGGTTTCTGTTATCTTATGTGTGATTGTTGTCTTGAATCTTAGGTATAAATAGGACTAATATGTTTGGGTTTCCGTTATGTCATGTGTGATTATCGTCTTGAATCTTAGAGTTAGGGTTTGGGGGAGATCACCTAGCACTTGAATTATAGGTGATGGGCTTAGGGTTTAGAAGAATCGCTTACCTCTCGATTGTAGGTGTTTATCATTTATATATTTGGGTTGTGTTGCTTTGAGTCAATGAAAAAAAATATTTAGTTTGCCCTAATTTTTGTGAAAATTCATCTCTTTTCTATCACAATCACATAATTGTTATCTTTCATTTATATATGGAGGACATTATTTTTCTAATTACTTGTATATCACAACTCAATCTTTACTTTATACATATATTAGGCGTTTACAGCTAGAAATCTACTTTTAAATATAAATTTGATGGCATGCACTATCATATAGTTTGTGTAATTCACACATAAGTACGAATTATTCTTCCAGTTAATAGTAAGTTATGACAGCAAATCTGAAAACAAAGGACGCAATATTAATATAAAATAAAACAATTAAATAAACCCGTCATACGGCCTAATCTCCAGCAAAATAATAAGGCACAACTAAAGATGTTCTACGTAGTGCAACCACTAATCATTAACTGCAGCAAATTAGTATGCCATCTCAAAAGGTAAAAATATGATAAACGAATTCAAGATTTAGTTAGAATTCCAACAAACTCTAAAAATGATATTAGTATAGTGTTGGCTGTACATGTCTATAAATTGTGAGAAAGTTATAATTTTCTTTGTCTCGTTCAAACCCATCCAGCAGAATTTAAAGAATGGCTGGTTACGATGGTTTAGGGATAAAATAATTAAATACATTAGAATCATGTACTGCGTATGTAAATTTCCCCTAAAAAAAATAAACATTTTATTTATTTTTGTGAAGCAGAATAATCTTGATCATCATATTCTTTAGCCATATCAGGTTACGCACAGCATGTTTGCCTTCCCCATCACCCAAAATGCTACACTTAGCTTACATCAACATATCATTGCCTTCAAGAATCACGTATCACGACCTATCATTTGCTATGCTCTAAGCCCATGTGACTGGCTCAAAATCTGATGCCGCAAAATAATGCCCTAACAACCATATGGCACCTACCAAACATGTTCAAACTACTACATCTTAATCTACTGCAAGCTCCACTTAGAACAGTGCTCGACCTTTCAAATCAGCTCTATTAATCTCCCAAACCAATGATGTGGGATCCCAACATCACTCCAACCTCAACCTTGTATGTCACCTACATGTCTATTCATCTTTGCATACTTGCTACTCCCAGTCAAATGAGCTAAGCCTCTAATTCATGAAGCTTCCCTATCAACTAATTATATGTCACCAACTTCAGGTCATTCCTTTTCAACAAAAGTAGCACAGTCATGAAACGTTCAGATCACTCGCTACTTGTGATCCTAGCACAATCTTAGTTCTCTATCAAGCCTATAACCAACCATAAGGACAAAATCTCATGTATTCTAGACATGCATGCAACATCATATACTTCATATCATGATCCTTTTGATAAAATTATTATGAAAAAAAATGATAATAAACCCCACTCTTCTTAGCACAGCACTTATGATCCCTATTTTTCAAAAAATCAAGAGGGCAGATTATATAATCCATACCATGATGATTATCGACCATATCATGATGATCATGCAATCCTCGATATTATCATCTTAATAGATATTCTCATCTTAATAGATCATACTACGACAATTGTGCATACTCAAATCAATAATATTATAAGCTTTATCAAGCCTGTCATGATGGTCATGCCCACTCGGACATTTGAAATAATAATCCAAAATCAAACCATTTTGATTGATCTTCTCCTAAATCTCAGCAAGCACCCAATTAACCTAGGCCTCGTAATGAAATACTAAATGTTAAATTAAAGTGGTAAAGTGGTTCCTTCAGGATATAAAAGAGCTCAAGTTAGTTCTCTATCTAGTTACTTTGATCTCAATTCCACCGGCCCACTACCTCCCCCAACCTTGTGTGCCTAAGCCCGAGTATAATGATATGACTAATCTTAAGCTTAATCATGTGTTTAAGAATCGGCTTGAGCCCCTGCAAGTCTCGACAGATTTGACAAGAGATTGAAATTGCACAACCAAGACTGAGGAGCCTTTAACCACAATTGTTGCTCTAAAATCTCTACAAATGAAGATAAGGGTTATTTACTAGTTAATATTACTTCCTCAACCAGTTTATTGTCTTTCTATAGCTTCCATCCTTAGATTGTTCTGTTGGTCGTCATTCACAAGGACCCTATCTCTGAAGTATTTATCAATAAATGAGATTGTTACACGGGATGTTACTCAATTTTCTATATTATTATTGGTTCCTTCGTTATTACATATTGACTTTATACTGCCACCAATGTCGTAACTCAAACAAATTTTCATGTAATTTAAACTCATTTCATTCATGATGTATGTCAAAGCCCAAATGAGGCCTCCAAATTCTCCACATATTGATAAATTACTAATAGTTCCATAGGTTTCTTATAATGGCTGTCTGCCACATCCATAACTTTAACATTATAATGCATGTCTACATCCAACTACAACTCGAGAGGTGCATAAACCAATTCCATCACCACCGCCACTATGACAACCATCTTCCTTCTTTTCAGAAATTTTAGTAAACTGAACATTCTCAATCATCAAAATCTTTCATATATTGGGCTTTAATCATGTGCTAATATAATTTCAGCATGATAAGAACACATATTATTGCTTTTATTTCTTTCTTAAAAATGTTATGCAATTTAGGAATGTTTTATGAGCCCTAAGCTTTATTCATGACACTCTAGTCATGTATTCAGCATTTTTTATTGATGATTGATTAAATGAAATAGTAAAAAATTGAATAAAAATGCCTTCCCATATATGTCTTTTCTTCCCTCATTTTCCTTTAGCCATCTGCCACGTGTTGATTCCAATATGTTCGCACTACAAATTTGATGCTATGAGAGATCGATGTAGCTATTGTTGATTAAATTTCTATGCTTTCTGTAGGCCTTCAAGAAATAGGGATGACATGACAAATTAACTTAGGAAACAAAACTTTTCTCAACATTGTAGTAAATAATACCCAGCATTCATAGATCAAACCTTCACTTTTGCAAGAGAAGAAAATTTGTAACAACAAAATAGTGCAAAACTTGTCTATCCATGCTGCTTCCGCCTCATTTTTTTCCTCTTTTTTTTTTTTAAAAGGAGTCGTCAGTCTGTCGATTGTCGTATACTTCCTTTGTCCGAATAAATCTCTTTTTCGGGTCATATGAATGGCCCAGAGAAGAGAGGAACCGAAAATGACGGATATATGTCAAATATGACAGACAAGAGAAAAAAAAAACTAAATGTGGAGAGCCTACATGCGATAAACCTCGTAAGGATAGATCAAGTATGTCTACCCAAACAAGATCGGACAGACACCTTGAACCAACATCCGCGAAAGAATATTTACGTAGGCTGCCCATAACCAGATATTCAGGTATATGTCTGTTTTGGGGTCAAAAGCACTCCGAAAGGGACATGTCCCACTTAGTTAATTACATCTTGGGTGATGCTTAAGAAAACTCTCGATAAAATGTGTTTCACTCTATCGTAGACCTAGAAAAGTAGGACATCAAAGGGAGGTTATTCCGTGTGGGAATGTTCATATGCTTCAAAGCTCTGGCTAAGTCATTGGGAAAAAAGTGAGGCTCTCACATCCCAAACGAGTAGTGGTTTATCGCCATATGATGCCCATGGGATAACCAATAATCATCTCGACGGGGGTATCCTAATACATCAAAGCTTGTCCGAGTCATAAGGGTATAGAACAAATCGTCGTATCTCAAACGGAAGGCAGCTCATTAGCATCAGGCCATCGAGATGATACCAACAAAGTCAAAAGGAGCGAGAGAGTCTAACGGGGGTATTCAAAGAAGAGGGAGGAGTAATCCCTAAAAGGTAGAGGTAGTCGGGTCAGGGTACCACGGACCCGTCATCCCAAACCACTAAGACCCCAAGTCTATCTTGTCGTAAAAGTAGTCGACCCAACATGTCCTGAAATCCCCTGTCAGCAATCCCTGAATTGCGTCGTCAACGGGGGAACCTTGATAAGCATAATATCAAAAGAACGAAACTCTATCCTATAACTATCGGTTGGAGCTCCAAGAGGTGTGACTTATACCTGCCGAAGTGGCAATGATGCCTCAGGAAATGAACAGAAGGGGGAGGTTCAGCTACAACGCTGGAAACGCACCGAACAAGAGCACTTACACCCCTTCTAGGTCGGGGAGCCTCCTAACACCCTAAGTGTGCTAGTCAACCACCTAACTAGAAAAGGGTACACGGGGGCTCCTCCTCAGGACGAGCAGATAAGAATACAGTCATCTAAAGTAGTTCTTAATTATTGTGGAGACCTTATTAATATAACTTGGATAATATTCATGCTATGTAAACCATTTTGAAATCAACCCGAAGCCATGCAGTGAAGTAAAAGCAGGTTTTAAAAATCTTGAATCTTTTAATCCTAAATTTTAATTTATCTTGAATGTTTTATTTGAATTTTTTATGTAGAAAATTTATCATATTATGATCCTTAATGAGCATAGATTATACTTTTCATGGAATCCCGTATGCACGGAAATAAACAATGAAAAGCAATCCAGGCATGTAGTCATGCAAATGCAAATGTAGAAAGTAAAACAAATCAAACAAAATAACAAACAGGTTGGTGTCCCTGGATCAGCAACATATCCCAGAAAAGAAAAAGGACGGTTGGACTTCGCATATACATGTCCGGTTCTAAGTCTATACCAAAATATAAAATTCGAACTTAAGGTACGGGACACGAGTTGTCGGCCCTGATCGATGTGTTGTTCGCCTCGAAACCCGTATTCATACCTCCTTTTCAATACAGACTCGGCCTAAGGACTCTATCAAATACATGAAAGAGGAAAATAAAAAAGTCGACCCACAGAAAGCAAGTGTCAGCAAGGAGAAAGTCATATAACGCATATAATGAGTCGTGTCTTATAAGTGGATGAGCTAAATAGCACCTGCAAGCAAAATGATCAGAAATCAATATATGCTCCCCATAATGGTACCTGTGTGTGTTTGAATAAGTAGGCACGGCTCCCTGTAGAAGAATGTCCTAACACACTGTTATACATATGCAGCATGCAGGCACACCAAAAAACGTAAAAAAATGTGACGCGTAGCTAGCGCAGGAGCAAGAAAACCAAGCCAATAATAGTTAGAGGCGTCGAAAATACTACATAGCAACCTAAACTCTAGCTTAGTACATCATCTAACGAGAAAGTGTCATAATCATCATCTAAGTGAAAAGTCAGTCTTCGGGTTAAGTATGACTTTGACTGGGTCGTTTTACCGGTCCCGTCTTAAAGATCCAAGGAATTTAAAAGGTGTCACCCAATGTGGATTTTGAAAGAATTTGCCTTATATATGGCCTGGTTTGCGACATGCGTAATTTTTAAATTATATTCGAAGTAGTAATATATAATAAGTATTTTTTTTTGTTTTAAAACGAGGGGGTCATTAAATGCGAGTTTGTAACATGTAATGTGACACAAGTTAGATTTTTTTAGATCCTTAGCACAGTCATACTTGTGTCAATTCCGATGACTTAACTCACATTATTTACCGGTATCAATCCTACAAGTAATGCTCGTTAAGGCATCGCGACCGACACAGGAGTCATTCTCCTATCAAGCATGGTTTGCTATCCACGCAAGCATACAAAATGAGAATGCAAGCAGTTAGTGCACATAAGTGGTAACAGAGAGTATGTCGTGAATGTGGTGACTCGAAAGGATAGACGTGTCATGGAAGCAAGAGCCCAACGAATTGGTGTGTCGTGGAGGCAAGGGCCTAAAGAGGTGCAGAACACAAATGATAGTGATGATGCAAGCTAACACATACAGGAAGCAATGCATCATGCAAATAGGTAAACAAGCACATACAAAATGATGCAAAAAGCATATAAATATGCAAGTGATTGGTCGGCCGAACCGTGGTGGCCGGTAAAACCAAAGTGGTCGATCAGTAGGGTCGAGGAGGTCGTTCAAACCAAATTGAACTGCCAACCGGGCCAGAGCGACCGGTCAAGACGAAGTGAAGTGTCGAATAGGCCGAAGCGACAATTCAAGGCAAAATGAAATGGTGACCGGGTCGGTGGAGCCTGTCGAGGCAAAAATAAATGTCAAACGGGTCGGAGCGGGAACCAAAACAAAGTAAGGATCAAGCTGAGGACGGATAGTCGAAGCGAAGTAAAATGTCGACCGGACCGAGGGAGGCCGGTTCAGGCAAAATGAAATGTCGACCGGGTCGAGGCCGCCGGTCAAGGTGCAAGTGCAATTACGAGGTGAAACATGCAGATCCGAGGTGCAAGGTGCGAGGTGCGAGGTGCGAGGTGCGAGGTGCGAGGTGCGAGGTGCGAGGTGCGAGGTGCGNCTGACAGAATAGGATGGCATGTGATTCAAAGTTGGAGAAGATCAATTCGAAGAATTTCGAGCTAACAAGAAACCACTGTGNAACAGGATGGCATGTGATTCAAAGTTGGAGAAGATCAATTCGAAGAATTTCGAGCTAACAAGAAACCACTGTGGGTGGGACCCCGACAGAGGGTTGCAACCAACCACGCCAATGCCTTTTACAGTGGCAGTCTTCCAAGCAGGAGATTTAGGAGCCTATGGGGACAGACGAGCTTATTATTGGGTAAGCCAGACTTATGGAAGAAAGGAAATCAATATAGGTCAAGAAAAGGAACCCAATCCCCACTTCATTGGTGGAATAACTTTGGTCGAGAAAATTGGGGAGGAGATTCATGCATAAGTTGAAGATATCGATCTTTGGAGGAGGGGGTACCTATGGTTGGGTTTGTTGCATAAAAGAGAGTTAAGATACATATGATACGAAGTTAGCAAAGATTTCGGCACTGATCCAGCAGCTCCTATAATATTTTTTGAAGTTTTCCCGTTGCAATGCGGATTGTCGCCTTAAAGGGAACACGAGTATGTAATAACCCCAAGACCAGGTTTTCTCCCATCAGCCTCAGGCACACAGACAAAAATCAAGAGATTAATCTGAGATATGTAGGAGAACAAAATCATACAACTTAGTGTGAGCTCCATCTCTAGCCCAATCTTGCTAGTGAAAAAGAAGAGGAGTAGGCATTTTTTGTGGATTATCGGGTTTTGAATGAGACGATACCTAACAAATTTCCCATTCGGGTGATCGATGAGCTACTCAAGTTGTTAGGAGCTATGGTATTCTACAATATTAACATTAAGGCAAGATACCATCAAGTTCGGTTGCGACAGATGGATGTGCAAAAGATTGTATTTCAAATTTATCTGAGTCATTGTGATTTTATTGTAAAATGGAAAGAAAAATCATATTATATTGCCCCGTGGGAGCCATGTAACTTGATTTGACATGAGATTTCTCTCTTACAACTTGAGAACAATGTATCTTTTTATGGTGAGAGTTATGTTAGATCAACACCCGCAACACCGTCTTTCTTGTGCTTCAATGAGTTGATAACGAACCCGCCAAAGTAGTTTGAAGACTTATGTTAGGCATAAGACTAAAAGAGGAAATTTATTCATTTGTCAGTTATTATTGTGAGGTATAAATAGGGCTAATATATTTG
>JXCR01149048.1:196878-210997 GCA_002079205.1 Phalaenopsis hybrid cultivar
TAATCGGCTGGCGACCTGCGGTCCTGGTGGTGGTATGATCGGTGGTGACCATAACAGTATCGACTCGGTTTNTTCCAATATGATCGCACTACAAATTTGATGCTATGAGAGATTGATGTAGCCATTGTTGATTAAATTTCTATGCTTTCTGTAGGCCTTCAAGAAATAGGGATGACATGATAAATTAACTTAGTAAACAAAACTTTTCTCAACATTGTAGTAAATAATACCAGCATTCATAGATCAAACCTTCACTTTTGCAAGAGAAGAAAATTTGTAACAACAAAATAGTGCAAAACTTGTCTATCCATGCTGCTTCCGCCTCATTTTTTTCCTCGCTCATTTTTTTTTTTTTAAAGGAGTCATCAGTTTGTTGATTGTCGTATATTTCCTTTGCTGAATAAATCTCTCTTTCGGGTCATATAAATGACCCAGAGAAGAGAGGAACCGAAAAAGACGGNTTCGCACTACAAATTTGATGCTATGAGAGATTGATGTAGCTATTGTTGATTAAATTTCTATGCTTTCTGTAGGCCTTCAAGAAATAGGGATGACATGATAAATTAACTTAGTAAACAAAACTTTTCTCAACATTGTAGTAAATAATACCAGCATTCATAGATCAAACCTTCACTTTTGCAAGAGAAGAAAATTTGTAACAACAAAATAGTGCAAAACTTGTCTATCCATGCTGCTTCCGCCTCATTTTTTTCCTCACTCATTTTTTTTTTTTAAGGAGTCATCAGTTTGTTGATTGTCGTATACTTCCTTTGCTGAATAAATCTCTCTTTCGGGTCATATAAATGACCCAGAGAAGAGAGGAACCGAAAAAGACGGATATATGACAAATATGACCGACAAGAAAAAAAAATAAAATGTGGAGAGTCTACATGCGATAAACCTCGTAAGGATAGATCAAGTATGTCTACCCAAACAAGATCGGGCAGAGACACATTGANGGACGGATATATGACAAATATGACAGACAAGAAAAAAAAACAAAATGTGGAGAGCCTACATGCGATAAACCTCGTAAGGATAGATCAAGTATGTCTACCCAAACAAGATCGGGCAGAGACACATTGAACCAACATCCACGAAAGAATATTTACGTAGACTACTCATAACCAGAGACTCAGGTGTATGTCTGTTTTGGGGTCAAGAGCACTCCGAAAGGGACGTGTCCCACTTAGTTAATTACATCTTGGGTGATACCCAAGAAAACTCTCGATAAAATATGTTTCGCTCGTATTATCGTAGACCTAGGAAAGTAGGACATCAAAGGGAGGTTANAAGCACTCCAAAAGGGACGTGTCCCACTTAGTTAATTACATCTTGGGTGATACCCAATAAAACTCTCGATAAAATATGTTTCGCTCGTATTATCGTAGACCTAGGAAAGTAGGACATCAAAGGGAGGTTATTCCGTGTGGGAATGTCCATATGCTTCAAATCTCTGGCTAAGTCATTGGGCGGAAAATGAGGTTCTCACATCCCAAACGAGTAGCGGTTTATCGCCATATGATGCCCACGGGATAAACAATAATCATCTCGGCGGGGGTATCCTAATACATCAAAGCTCGTCTGAATCATAAGGGTATAGAACAAATCGTCGTATCTCAAACGGAAGGCAGTTCATTAGCATCAAGTCGTCGAGATGATACCAACAAAGTCAAAGGGAGCGAAAGGGTCTAACAGGGGTAGTCAAAGGAGAGGGAGGAGTAAGGAGCAAAAGGGTATAATGGGGGTAGTCAAATGAGAGGGAGGAGTAATCCCTAAAAGGTAGAGGTAGTCATGTCAGGGTAACACGAACCTGTCATCCCAAACCACTAAGACCCCAAGTCTACCTTGTCATAAAGGTAGTCGACCCAACACGTCCTGAAATCCCCTGTCAACAATCCCTGAATTGCGTCGGTAAGCATAATATCAAAAGAATGAAACTCTATCCTATAACTATCGACTGGAGCTCCAAGAGGTGTGACTTATACCTGCCGAAGTGGCAAGGATGCCTCAAGAAAGGAACAAAAGAGGGAGGTTTAACTACAAAGCTGGAAACACACCGAACAAGAGTACTTACACCCCGTCTAGGTCAGGGAGCCTCCTAACACCCTAAGTGTGCTAGTCAACCACCTAACTAGAAAAGGGTACACGGGAGCTCCTCCTCAGGACGAGCAGATATGAATGCAGTTATCTAAAGCAGTTTTTAATTATTGTAGAGACCTTATTAATATGACTTGGGTTATATTCATGCTATGTAAACCATTTTGAAACCAGCCTAAAGCCATGCAGTGAAATAAAAGCAGGTTTTAAAAATCTTGAATCTTTTAATCCTAAATTTTAATTTATCTTGAATGTTTTATTGGGATTTTTTATGTAGAAAATTTATCATATTAAGGTCCTTAATGAGCATAGATTATATTTTTCATGGAATCCCGGATGCATGGAAATAAACAATGAAAAGCAATCCAGGCATGTAGTCATGCAAATGCAAATGTAGAAAGTAAAACAAATCAAACAAAATAACAAACAGGTCGGTGTCGCTGGGTCAACAACATATCCCAGAAAAGAAAAAGGCGGTCGGACTCCGCATATACATGTCTGGTTCTAAGTCTATACCAAAATATAAAATTCGAACTTAACGTACGAGACACGAGCTGTCAACCCTGATAGATGTGGCGTTCGCCTCGAAACTCATGCTCATACCTCCTTTTCAATACAGACTCGGCCTAAGGACTCTATCAAATACATGTGAAAGAAGAAAATAAAAAACTCGACCTACAGAAAGCAAGTGTCAGCGGGGATAAAGTCATATAACGCATATAATGAGTCGTGTCTTATAAGTGGAGAAGCTAAATAGCACCTGCAAGCAAAATGGTCAGAAATCATTACATGTTCCCCCGTAATGGTACCTGTGTGTTTGTTTGAATAAGTAGGCACAGCTCCCTGTAGAAGAATGCCCTAACACACTGTTATTCATATGCAGCATGCAAGCACACCAAAAAATGTAAAAAAATGTGACGCGTAGCTAGCGCAGGAACAAGAAAACCAAGCCAATAATAGTCAGAGGCGTCGAAAAGACTACATAGCATCCTAAACTCTAGCTTACTACACCATCTAACAAGAAAGTGTCCTAACCATCGTCTAAGTGAAAAATCAGTCTTCGGGTAAAGTAAGACTTTGATCGGGTCGTTTTACCGGCCCCGTCCTAAAGATCCAAGGAATTTAAAAGGTGTCACCCAATGTGGATTTTGAAAGAATTTGCCTTATATATGGCCTAGTTTGCGATATGCACAATTTTTAAAGTATATTGGATGTAGTAATATATAATAAGTATTTTATCATTATTTTTTTTAGTTTTAAAATGAGGGTCATTAAATGTGAGTCTGTAACATGTAAGATGACACAAGTTAGATTTATTTGGATCCTTAGCACAGTCATACTTGTGTCAATTTCGATGACTTAACTCACATTGTTTACCGATATCGATCCTACAAGCAATGCTCGTTAAGGCATCGCAACCGACACAGGAGTCACTCTCCTATCAAGCATGGTTTACAATCCACGCGAGCATACAAAATGAGAATGCAAGCAGTTAGTGCACATAAGTGGTGACAGAGAGTATGTCGTGAATGCAGTGACTCGAAAGGATAGGCGTGTCGTGGAAGCAAGAGCCCAACGAATGGGTGAGTCGTGGAGGCAAGGGCCTAAAGAGGTGCAGAACACAAATGATAGTGATCATGCAAGCTAACACATACAGGAAGCAATACATCATGCAAATAGGTAAACAAGCACATATAAATGCAAAAAGCATATAAGTATGCAAGTGATTGGTCGGCCGAACCGTGGTGGCCGGTAAAACCAAAGTGGTCGATCAGTACGGTCGAGGAGGTTGTTCAAACCAAATTGAACTGCCAACCGGGTCGGAGCGACCGGTCAAGACGAAGTGAAGTGTCGAATAGGTCGGAGCGACCATTCGACGCAAAATGAGATGGTTATCGGGTCGGTGCGGCCTGTCAAAGGAAAAAAGAAATGTCAAACGGGCCAGGGAGGGAACCAAAACAAAGTATGGATCGGGCTGAGGGCGGCTAGTCGAAGCGAAGTAAAATGTCGATCGGACCGAGGGAGGCCGGTCGAGGCAAAATGAAATGTTGACCGAGCCAGGGCGGTCGGTCAAGGTGCAAGTGCAATTACGAGATGAAACATACAAGTGTGAGGTGCGAGGTGCGAGGTACGAGGTACGAGGTGTGACATGCAGGTGCAAGGTGCGAGGTGCAACGTGCGGTGCAAGTGCAACGTGCAAGTATGAAGTGNGCAAGTGTGAGGTGCGAGGTGCGAGGTGCGAGGTGCGAGGTGCGAGGTGTGACATGCAGGTGCAAGGTGCGAGGTGCAACGTGCGGTGCAAGTGCAACGTGCAAGTATGAAGTGCGGCATGCGAATACGACATGCAAGATGCAAATGCAAACAAGCTCGATAGCAAACCAGGCTCGTGTTAATGCCCTCACTTAATTACCTAAAGGCTTGTACACTTGGATATGTGGCGTAGCCGCCTCCTGCTTAAGCGAGGCATGTGGAGAGTTTCTCCCGGAGAATTCTTAGGGAAAACTCTCCATGATGTTGTGAAATGGGCTAGCTACAAAGTTTTTCTCATTTCACAACTCCTCAAGACTTTGCAAAATAAGCCAGCTACAAAACTCTCATTTTGAAAAACCTAACTCCCAATTTCTCCAAGGAAAATTGGAGCATCCAAAGCAAGGGGGGAAGGGACTCCAACCCGTAGGGATTTGTGCTAGGGCACACAGTAAAAAGGGTTCACTCCGCTCTACAAATGGTACTTACCCACGAACGGAAAATTCTAACCTAAAGGCTTGCTCTAGGAAAAACAACAGATCTATCACATAGGCACGCGGTCGGGCTAGCTCACGCAGGCGCGCGCATCCCGTGTGGGCAATCGAACTCACACGGCTAGTTACACTAAACCCTAGGGCTAGCTAGATATAAAACTTTCATAAATGAGAATCTCACCACCGCGACGGTTGTAGACGTCCAACGAAGCCCAAGAAGAAGCTCTCCTCGAGAAGGAATAGAATGTCCACACTTTTCTACGTTACAATTTTGTCTCTATCCATCAAGGGCGCTAGCGGCATGAAGCTCTTGGACCAAAAGGCCACGCCGCCAAGCAAGAGGAAGCTCACGGCAGAAGGCCGAGGAAAGAGGGTTGCTCAGGTGGCGTATGGCAAGGAGTATGAGAGGGTTAAGGAAGGCGCTGACAAGAGGTTTTAGTGGAGAAACTCACTGGCAGCAAGGACACAGCGGCAAGAGGTATTTTCGGCCAAGGGGGATGGTGGATATAAAGGTCTTCTTTTTGTGTGTGTTTTTTTTTTCCACGGTTTGAGTTTGAGGGGGCGGGGATGCAATGTGGTCGGATGCCAGAGGTGGCGTAGGCNTTTTCCACGGTTTGAGTTTGAGGGGGCGGGGATGCAATGTGGTCGGATGCCAGAGGTGGCGTAGGCGACAAATGCGGCATCGACGCGGGATGGAAGTGTGAGGGGCTAGGGCAGAAAGTATCGGGGAACTGTTCACGTGAGAGGAAGAATCGAAGAAGGGGTTACCGGCGTGAGGAAGAGATGTTGGCGAGCTCACTGGCGGCGTCACCGGCCGAGAGGGGAGACAGCGCGAGGGAATGCGATGGAGTTTTCGCGAGAGATTCCTAGTGCACGCTCAAATTCGCGATCGGGAGGGTGAGAGTCTCGGCGGTTTGGCGACGTCGGCGGGGTGCCTTCACCGGCAAGGAGGACAGGCCGACAAGGGATTCACGGGAGGGGGGGTCGGCCGACGGCTAGGGCTTCGTGAAGGAGGGATCAAAGGAGGGAGGGGTTCAGTCCGGTGAGGAAGGCGGCGTAATCGGGAAAAATCTCGTTGCCCGCGTTAGGTAGTTAGGGATTTAATAGGAAATGTCTTTAAAAAAAGGAAAAAAATTAATTTCATCTGCATCGATTTGCGTGTTTTCGGCTCATGCACAAAACCATAGAAAATTGGGTGTCTTTTCCGGGTAAAATCAACATTTCAGACGCACTGGAGCAGTATGTTTCGTCATCCAAGGGCATTCAAATAAATTTATTGACAGTCAGGCCAACTTTAAGTTTGATTCGTGTGTGACGCGGAGAATGCAATTCGTCAGTCCAGTCAGAATTATATGACAAGTAAAATGTCGACTGACATTCACTAAAAATGAGGTCAACACATGCGTTATTGAAGTAAAACTGCTAAGAAGGCCTCAAAATAATGTTAATAGGGAGGATGAGCAATGGGATATGGTTTAGATTTGTGGAGATGAAAAAAAAAATCTCAAGGTAAGGGTCAGGCTAGCAATGCAAGGGCCCAAATCTAAAATTCCTAACTCAAACTTTTAGCTTTATGTGTGAAAGATCTAGGTAACCGTAGGGCTTCAAATCACTTATAAAACTTAGTTTAGGATGTCGAAGTATGAATTGGAGGTTTTCATTAATTTTCTAGCATTTTGATATTTTTTTGAGATTTTATAGTAAGGCTAGGTCATGGAAGAACCAAAGCTAGCCGCCAATTTTTAGGTGGATGTATGTCCTTTTTGTGGATGAGTGGATGAGTTTAGGGCTAGAGAAAATTTGAAAAAAGTAACATAATTGATAATATAATATACCTTGATTGGATTAGGAGCTTTTCACTATTTCTCAAGCGGTAAAGAGTGGCCTATTGGTCAAGAAATAAAAACGAGTTCTAGTTTGTCCTAGACTTGCTAATCACCTAAAGGTATAATTTACTAAAGTTTTTGTGGGAGATTAGGGTAGGAAATTTATGAAGAGGTAAAAGAACGGTAGAATAAAGCTTTCGCAGTATGAAAAAAAGCAAAAAATTGCATGACAAAATCAACTTATCACTCACCAAAGCAATCGCATGTAGGAGATCACCAAGTCCCCCACCTTGACTCCCAACTCCTTTAAACAACTCCATTTTTCCAATCAATTACAACCCTTTCTTTCATCGAACCAACAAAAAAAATCCAAACAAAAACCCTAAGAAAATTTTAGAAATAAAGGAAAGAAGGAGAGATGGGATGACCCAAAGTTTGATTGGAGGGAAAATACTCACCCCTTTGATTAGCGCTACCCTCATAAAATAAAAAAATAATAATTAACTGCGCGCAATCAAGGGCTCATTTGGGGCAGCTTATATGTGTCGGGGCGTTTTTGAAAATGCCGCGGTACCGTTTGGATCGGGGGTTTTGCCCGCTTATCCGAAAGCGCGGTTCCATTTTTACACTAAATGCAGACCGCGGGTCGAACCCCGCGGTCGATCAGCAGACCGCATTTCAAGATAAGTTGTTTATCCTGAAACTCATAAGCTACCACAAACGCACCCTTAGGGTATAATATTCACATATAATTTGAAATTTTCAATTCAAATGAAATTTAAATTTCAANAGGTGCGAGTGCAACGTGCAAGTATGAAGTGAGGTATGTGAATACGACATGCAAGATGTAAATGCAAACATGCTCGATAGCAAACAAGTCTCATGTCAATGCCCTCACTTAATTACCTAAAGGTTTGTACACTTGGATATGTGGTGTAGCCGCCTCCTACTTAGGCGAGGCATGTGGAGAGTTTCTTCCGGAGAATTCCTAGGGAAAACTCTCCACGATGTTGTGAAATGGACTAGCTACAAAGCTTTTCCCATTTCACAACTCCTCAATACTTTGCAAAGTAAGTCAGCTACAAAACTCGTCTCACTTTGAAAATCCTAACTCCCAATTTCTCCAAGGAAAATTGGGGCATCCAAAGCAAGGGGGGAAGGGACTCCAACCCGTAGGGATTTGTGCTAGGGTTCACAGTAAAGAGGGTTAACTCCGCTCTACGAATGCTACTTGGCCACGAACGGAAAATTCTAACCAAAAGGCTCACTCTAGGAAAACAACTGATCTATCACATAGGCACGCGGTCGGGCTGGCTCACCCAGGCGCGCGCGCCACGTGTGGGCAATCGAACCCACACGGCTAGCTACACTAAACCCTAAGGCTAGCTAGACATAAAATTTTCATGAATGAGAATCTCACCACCGCGAAGGTTGCAGACGTCCAACGAAGCCCGAGAAGGAAGAGAATGTTCACGCTTTTCTACGTTACAGTTCCGTCTTTGTCCGTCGAGGGCACTAGCGGCATGAAGCTCTTGGACCAAAAGGCCACGCCGCCAAGCAAGAGGAAGCTCACGGCAGAAGGCCGAGGAAAGAGGGTTGCTCAGGTGGTGTATGGCAAGGAGTAGGAGAGGGTTAAGGAAGGTGCCGACAAGAAGTTTTAGTGGAGAAACTCACCGGCAGCAGGGACACAGCGGCAAGAGGGATTTTCGGCCAAGGGCGATGGTGGATATGAAGAAGGTCATCTTTTTGTGTGTGTGTGTTTTTTTTTCACGGTTTGAGTTTGAGGGGGCGGGATGCAATGTGGGGTGGTGAGGGTGCTTGGTTGAGAAAGAAGAAGGAGATGTAGGCGAGCTCACCGGCGGCGTCACCGGCAGAGAGGGGAGACGGCGCGAGGGAATTCGATGGAGTTTTCGCGAGAGATTCCTAGCGCACACTCAAATTCACGATCGGGGGGAAGAGTCTCGGCGGTCTGGCGACATCGGCAGGGTGCCTTCACCGGCGAGGAGGACGGGCCGACAAGGGATTCACGCGAGGGGGGGTCGGCCGACTGCTAGGGCTTCGTGAAGGAGGGATCAAAGGAGGGAGGAGTTTAGTCCGGTGAGGAAGGCGGCGTAATCGGGAAAAATCATGTTGCCCGTGTTAGGGAGTTAGGGATTTAATAAGAAATGCCTTTAAAAAAAGGAAAAAATTAATTTCATCTGCATCGATTTGCGTGTTTTCGGCTCATGCACAAAACCATAGCAAATTGGGTGTCTTTTTCGGGTAAAATCAACATTTCAGACGGACTGGAGCAGTCTGTTTTGTCATCCAGGAGCATTCAAATAAATTTATTGACAGTCAGGCCAACTTTAAGTTTGATTCGTGCGTAATGCGGAGAATGCAATTCGTCAGTCCAATTAGAATTATTTGACAAGTAAAATGTCGACTGACATTCACTAAAAATGAGGTCAACACATGCATTATTGAAGTAAACTGCTAAGAAGGCCTCAAAATAATGCTAATAGGGAGGATGAGCAATAAGATATGGTTTGGATTTTTGGAGATGAAAAAAAAAATCTCAAGGGTTAGGCTAGCAATGCAAAGGCCCAAATCTAAAATTCCTAACTCAAACTTTAGCTTTATGTGTGGAAGATCTAGGTAACTGTAGGGCTTCAAATCACTTATAAAACTTAGTTTAGGATGTCGAAGAATGAATTGGAGGTTTTCATTAATTTTTTGGCATTTTGATATTTTTTCGAGATTTTATAGTAAGGCTAGGTCATGGAAGAACCAAAGCTAGCCACCAATTTTTAGGTGGATGTATGTCCTTTTTGTGGATGAGTGGATGAGTCTAGGGCTAGAGAAAATTTGAAAAAACTAACATAATTGATAATTTAATGTACCTTGATTGGATTAGGAGCTTTTCACTATTTCTCAAGTGGTAAAGAGTGGCCTATTGGTCAAGGAATCAAAACTAGTTCTAGTTTGTCCTAGACTTGCTAATCACCTAAAGGTATAATTTACTAAAGTTTTTGTGGGAGATTAGGGTAGGAAATTTATGAAGAGGTAAAAGAACGGTAGAATAAAGCTTTCGCAGTATGAAAAAAAGCAAAAAAATTGCATGACAAAAACAACTTATCACTCACCAAAGCAATGGCGTGTAGGAGATCACCAAGTCCCCCACCTTGACTGCCAACTCCTTTAAACAACTCCATTTTTCCAATCAATTACAACCCTTTCTTTCATCGAACCAACAAAAAAAAAATCCAAACAAAAACCCTAAGAAAATTTTAGAAATAAAGGAAAGAAGGAGAGATGGAATGACCCAAAGTTTGATTGGAGGGAAAATACTCACCCCTTTAATTAGCGCTACCCTCATAAAATAAAAAATAATAATTAACTGCGTGCAATCAAGGGCCCATTTGGGGCAGCTAATAAGTGTCGGGGCGTTTTTGAAAACGCCGCGGTACCGTTTGGATCGCGCATTTTGCCCGCTTATCCGAAAGCGCAGTTCCATTTTTACACTAAATGCAGACCGCGGGTCAGTCTGCCGGCCACGTTTCAAGATAAGTTGTTTATCATGAAACTCACAAGCTACCCCAAACGCACCCTTAGGGTATAATATTCACATATAATTTGAAATTTTCAATTA
This sequence comes from Phalaenopsis hybrid cultivar, assembly GCA_002079205.1. Lineage (NCBI taxonomy): Eukaryota > Viridiplantae > Streptophyta > Magnoliopsida > Asparagales > Orchidaceae > Phalaenopsis > Phalaenopsis hybrid cultivar. The sequence continues at coordinate 207,177 of JXCR01149048.1, forward strand.
AAATGAAATTAAAATTTCAAATTTTCTAACTAAATGCAGACCGCGGGTTGATTTGCCGGCCGCGTTTCAAGATAAGTTATTTATCCGGAAACTCACAAGCTACCCCAAACGCACCCTTAGGGTATAATATTCACATATAATTTGAAATTTTCAATTCAAATGAAATTTAAATTTCAAAGTTTCTACATGAGTCCATTAATATAAGAACATAAATATGGTCTGACAAAAAAAATTTTTGCAGTAAACATAAGAAATTCAACTCCTAAATAAATTAGGTTCTACTCATGCTTCTTATGACTGGTCCAGTTGTCTTCCTGCTTTGATCATTTATGAACGATCTAGCAGCTTCTTATGATGCATCATCTTGATCTTCTCACCCCAATGATAAACTTGATATAACGAACATTGTTTGGCTACGCTGTAATCCCAATCCCAAGGATCCAACCAAATTCACCAATAGTTTCATAAGCCAGTTAGACTGTGATTTAACTGAGAAAGTGATGCCAAATACTTTGATTTATGAAATGAATCATAGATTCATAAATAGAAACACAAATACCAAAAAAGCTCTATCAGAACAAAAATAACCAACATGAATAGAGAAAAAAACCAAAAACAAACCGAATAAGATAAATGCATTATTAAGCGCAGGAAAATTTGTACACATTGTCAATAGAAGTATAGTACATCCGATGCATTTCATCATAGTAATTATCTTAAGAACATTTTTTTTTCACACGGAATACTATGATGATTGTTATCCTACACTTCCATTACAAACTAGTGAAAGAAGAAAACCCCACCTGATAGCTTTGGTATCGGGCCAATCCAACCGCGGCCTACTTTTCTCAGGTTTAGAGAAAAAACAAAAACAGTGTAACTATTTTCAATTAAAGAATAAACTAGGCGATCAGATTCGAGAAAAGGAAGAAAAAATGTCAGCAAGGTTTAGGAAATGAATGCTATGATAGTATACCTAGAGTGAGAAAAATGCAGCAGCAGCGGTGGATCTGAGAAGTAAAAGAGTGGTAAAACTCAGCCGACCACTCTCTCTCTCTCTCTCATCCCACGATCCCGACCTCTTTCTCCGCCTATCTTTCAACCGCCTCTGTTTCTTTTGTAAAGAAGAAGAAAAGCGCACTCACGGCAGAAATACACTGAAGAAGAAGGTGGTCTTCCTCGCAAGTTTCTTCTCACTTCTCTGCTCTGGCGTATTTAGGGCTTAGGGTAGAGCAGAAATGGGGAAGCAGATGGTTAGATTGAGAAGTTCGATCGATCGAAGTAGATGGCGCCGATTGAGGAAGATCGGTCGCCGCTGCGAGGGATGAGGGGCGGCGAAGTGGATGGCGCTATTGGATGGCGCTGACAGCTGCGTTTTGGGAGATTTTCCGGCGCTGTGAAGTACGCAAAAGTTGACTCCAAACGGACAGTCGGCTTGCGGGAAAAATATTATATGAAGACTCGTGTTTAGATTACAATAGCCAGAAATATTTTGCTGTCTTGTAGAAATATTTTATCTATGTTATCTAAAAAAATGAATAATTATTTGAATATTATATGATATTCAATTATTTTACGGTGTTATTGAAATATTCATCTGCATTACTTGATTTGGGGCTGAGGTGTTATTGGAATATTCCCCCATATTACTTGATTTGGGGTGATTTTTCTAAAAGAATGTGTGTGTGTGTGTGTGTGTGTCTGTGTGTGTGTGTGTGTGAATATGAGTTTAAGAATTAATAGATTTAAACTAAATTTGAGTTTAAGAAGTATATCTCTTTTGGATTTTTTTATTATTATTTTAAGAACTAGCAAATATGTATTAATATTGGAGGAGGGAGCTCAAGCCACAAAAGAAACATAATTATTATTATTGAAATTGAAATCGATTACGGCGACGACTCTTCAACATAAAATAAATGATAACAAACACAAAANTAAAAAATGAATAATTACTCGAATATTATATGATATTCAATTATTTTACGGTGTTATTGAAATATTCATTTGCGTTACTTGATTTGGGGCTGAGGTGTTATTGAAATATTCCCTCATATTACTTGATTTGGGGCTGTGTTATTCCAATAACATAATGAAAATTGAAATAGCACGAGGAATATGTCGAATAACACAGCCCCAAATCAAGTAACACAGGAGAATATTCTAATGACACCTCAAAATAATTGAATAGCAACATATAATACCGAATAACACTTCATTTTTTTATAAATAACGCAAATAAAATATTCATGTAATACAACGGAATATTTTTAACTATTGCAATCTGAACATGGCTCTACGTTCGAAGTCCTAATGTAATATTTTTCCATGGGTGGGGTGATTTTTCTAAAAGAATATGTGTGTGTGTGTGTGTGTGTGTGTGTGTGTGTGTGTGTGTGTTACGTTTGGTTTTCGAAGTTTAATTAATGGACAGCTCATATTATGCTTTATAAATTGGAAGAGTGTTGGCAATATTAGTATTTCTGTTTAGACGCTCGTATAATATGAAAAAGATAATGTGAGTTGCACGAAGATTTAAGAATTAATAGATTTAAACTAAATTTGAGTTTAAGAAGTATATCTCTTTTGAATTTTTTATTATTATTTTAAGAACTAGCCAATATGTATTAATATTGGAGGAGGGAGCTCAAGTCACAAAAGAAACATAACTATTATTATTGAAATTGAAATCGATTACGGCGACGACTCTTCAACATAAAATAAATGATAACAAACACAAAACATGTGATGCTAAACAAATACCTCGAAAGTGTATCCCTAGGGCGGTGGAGGTTGTACTGGTGGATCTGGAGGCTTGGGACAGAGAGAGCGGCGGAAGGGGTAGAAAGGTGTTGTGGAGGAGGGAGGCAGTAGGTTAGGATGTCGGGAAGGTTTGTTGAGGGACCGGAAGGTAGGATAGAAGGGGGACAGCATGCTGGGAAGGTGGGACAACAGCTAGAAAGGCTCATCGGCACTCTAGGAGGGTGCAGAGTGAGCGGGGAAGCGCATACAGCAATGGAAAAGTACGTAGGAGTGTAGCTGGTGAGGGAAAACTGCAGCTAGAGGAACTGACACAAGCTGACAGTTAGGAGGAGGAGAAGGTAAGGGTTGAGAAGGTGAAAGAGAAGAATAACCCACCACCTTAAAGTATTATACAGCCGGAGCACCACCACCTTCTCATATACAGCCTTAGAACAGGGAGAACAACTTCAAAAAGGAATTTGAAAACAACATACAACAACAAAACTAACACTAACTTTGAAAACAACAAATAAATAGCTTATACATGATGGAAAAGCAAAAAAGGAAGGGAGAGAGGAGCGGCNCGGAAAAGCAAAAAAGGAAGGGGGAGAGGAGCGGCCCCAGGGCGCTCGGCCTAGAATCACCCTAGATCGGCCTTCAATTGGATAGGTCGAGCCAGTCAACTGCTCCTGCAAGTCCGAGAGTCTTTTATACCCATGCGCGCACACACATAAATATGATTATACATAATTTGTTTACTTATTTTCCTTAATCTAGCCCACATGTCGAAGTGACTAAGGGTCTGTTTGGGGCTAGTGCAGATTTGGTGATAATTCGCTAATAAGCAGCTGATCTAGATGAGATATTGATCAGTAGTTGATCCCGATAAGTTAGATGTCTTTTTGATTTGTGTGTTTGGAGAACAACTGATTTGCAGTTGTTTCTGTATAAATGAGCATTCTGCCCATGTGCAATAATAATGTTTACGACAAAATTTTTATAGCTATAAATTAGATGCTTTAGAAGCAAATAACCACTTATTAACACTACAAAAAAAAAGATATACACCACACTCAATA